>PVHY01005919.1:7732-42785 GCA_004024945.1 Uropsilus gracilis | reverse complement strand
AAGCAGATTTATTAGTACCAGTACTAGTACTAACTCAGCATATTGATATCCAAAGGTTGAGAACCACTAACAGCGGGTTAAGGGTTTATATACACTTTACATGCTTTAGTGTTCTGGGTGAGCTGTCATTGGTGGTAGTGTTATTGGGGGGGATAGGGACATCCGCGTTTAAATTCCTCCTTCCTATGGGTTCTCCCACCTGCGCGCAGCAGCTGCTCAAATATCAAACCTTAACAATCGGGATAGACAAGAGATTTCTTTACAGATATGGAAAAAAACCAAACCGAAAGAGTCCACACCCTCACAAATGTTCCAAACAGAATAGAGGCCCTCTTCTGCTCCTCAAGGAGCTTCGTGGGGTTTACCTCAGTCTTAGGGCACTTCTGGTTGGAAATGCCAGGACCTTGACTCCCAATCCTGTCGCTCCAGTTGGTACCAGATGAATTCCAACCAACACAGGTGGGGCTCAGACGGTCTCCCAAAGGCAGGCCTGTCCGAGTGTCACCGTGGTTCCACACTTCACCAGGGTCACCTCTCCTCCACCTTCACACAGGTCTTGCTCCTCAGGAACCAAGTGCTGGGGAGGTGAGGAAGCTCCAGAGGACCCAGCTGGTCCTTCTTCTGAGGCCCAAAACCTCCGCGCCTGATGCCAATCTCCAGGCTCTCGCTCTCACTCCACTCTCCATGCTCCTCTCCAAAATTGTATGTCTCCACACTCCACCTTCCTTCTTTTTATCCTTCTCCTGATTCCCATTCACCATCCCACCTTGATGTGTTACCTCCCTTTGCCCTCTGGGCTTGTCTTGACCTCAGGGCCCTACATTACATAATCCCAAGTCTGCCCAGGTAATCACTTTACTCTAAAAGGGGGGACTGGCCTCAGACTAGTCTTAGTCTCTGTCTTTCAGATGCAGATGACTGCAATGCCCACATTCCTTTCTCAATGAAAGGAACTGGGTTCATCTTTGGGTCCAGGGTTCATCTTTGGGTCCCGGCTTCAGAAGCACATATAGTCTGATGTGACAGAGAGAGAAAATGAAGATTCAAGGAGAAACTGGGCTGCAAATCAGTAAACTGAATCAGTATGTCATGGGTTGTTTTACTAGATAGTTTTTCTTCTAGACCCCTTGGCTGTATTTCTTAAGTAACTGTGCTTCAGCACACTTTATCATACTTTCACCTGGTCATCATACTTCACCTCAGCAAAAAGGATAAAGCTATAGCAAACTACAAGCAAGAAAATCCAAGAATGCTAAGAAAGAGCATTTCATAGCACCAATCTTGTTAAAATTCCTTAATATTGTGATATCTCTATTTAGTAGTGGCAAAGAAAGGTAAATGAATGGGTAATGGGACACATCTGTCACTGGAAATTTGCATAGAGACGCGTAATTTCCAACACTTACACTCTGATTACAATAAAAACGTAAGTCTTCTTAATGCAAATTATCATTCATCATAATTAACAAACTTTATCATACAAAGCAAATTAAGTCTGTTTTATCAAACTTAATAGAAGGCGTAAAAAGAGATGGTTAATTTAGCACAAGTCCTGAGAGTTTTCAGTTGCAGAAAATATACATGTGTCCTTACTGTTGCCCTGAATTTGAGAATAGGCCTCCACTAGAAGGCTCTTTTGTTACTAAATCCCAAGTGGAGTCAGCATGGCCCAAGTACTATTACACATCACTATTTAAACCCAGTCTGTGGGATCTACCGCTGTCTAATCCCAAGATGGGCATGATTTTTCCTATCATACCAAATAACTTCAGGTTCTTCTTAATTGTCTGTGGTTTTCCATATGCTTTTTACCATATGTTTTCATCTTATAAAATTGTTAGGGGCTTGTGCCACCAGTACTGGTGGTGCCGCATTAGAATAGCAGCCATTGTGTCCTGATGAGTGGAGACTTGAAGAAGGGAAGTTAAGTCTTCTCTGGAAAAGAAAAGATTAAGAGATTAGGGAGCAGACCTCAGGAAAAGAGAGACAGAACAGAAAACTGAGAAGGAAGTAAGGAGAGGAGAGCAGAGGAGCAGCAGGGAGGCTGGAGGCCTCAGAGCTGCCACTGCCATGTGGGGCAGTGGGGCAGGGAAGGAAGCCAAGCTGTGGGCTTCCATCCCTAGTCCAGGATGGTGAGGAGCCCGGGGAAGCATGTTGGAGAAACTTGTGACCTGTGTGAGCTGTCTTGGAAATGTGGTACTTGAAAACTTGGTTTAATTTTGAAACTGTGAAGCTTGGAAGTTTTCTGGAGAACTGAAGAGAGTTTGCTGTGTTCCCATTTTCAATGTGAGATGTCTGAATTGCTTGCAGTGTTGCTGCATAGAGTGAATTTTGTTGATCCAGGCCACTTTGGAGTTGGAGCTAAAAGAATGCCGGAGCTGTGCCTTTTGGAGACAAGTTAATGATGCCATCCTGGTTTTCCTCTTTGGATTTGAATCTCCTGCTTTTGGAGAAAGATCAACAACACCATCTTAGCTTTTTTTCTGGCCTGGAGTGAAAGAAGCTGTGTCTTTGAAGAAGAAGTGGTGGCACCATCTTAACTCCTTCAACTGGCTTAAGGTGGGGCAGCTGCCTTTTTGTGGATGCACATGGCTGCTACAGCCATGTACTCTTTGGACTAGAGATTGGACTGTGTGGTAAGATTAATAAAGGGGCTCCCTTGTACCTCTCAGTGACTCTTGTCTAATTTTTCTTTTAATAAGTAAATTTGGTTTTGCCACCCTCTTAAAATTTATGTGATCTTGCTACTGCATGCGTGGGCTGGGAAGAACCTGGTGTGTGATTGGCTTTAAAAGGCCAGCTACTCCTCTTGTAAGTTTGGTTAAGCACCTCATTTTGTTTTGCTTTGTTTTCCTGTCTTATTTCAAAATAACATGAAATCTAGTGATATGTCACTAAATATGTTTTTTTAGCTAGTAAGACAAAGGAACATCCTTGTTTCTGGCAGGCAAAACCATCAAGAAGGCATACCAAAAGTTGTGGTGGAAGGCCAGGGAGGGGCCACAGCAATTCCAAACAAAAGAACATACAGAAAGTAAAGTAAAAGTGATTCAAGAAAATTCAAAAAAAAGCTAGTAAGTCAGAGATAAGAAAAATTTTAAAAACAAATGTTAAGGTCAGATTAAGGGCACTGAAATCCTCATCCCATGAGAGGATTAAGAATGCTGGTGGCATGTGCCTGTAATCCCAGCTACCTGTAAAGCTGAAACTGGAGATCACTTGAGACCATGGTACCATGGGCAACATGAGCCTGTGGTCCCATGGGCAAAAATAGCAAGACCTAGTCTCAAAAAAAAAAAAAAAACAAAGATGGATACATTCTCTATGGATACCACCCAAGCTAAATCTTACCCTCCAGCTACAACTGAAACTGCAGTCAACCTTGCCCACTTCACCCAGAGAATGACCTTACCTGCCTGCTAAACTTGCCTAACACACTAGCAAAATCCACCCTACCCCTATAAAAGCAGACACCAATTCCACATGTGGGCAACTTCACTAACCCCCCCACCCTAGGTTAATGAACCTCGCCCGGGAGCTTGAGGCAATGAACTCCTTAATTCTACTTGACTTGGCTCCTGTTTCACTCTCTCCTCACTGCCATCCTTTCATATTTCCTCACCATCATTTCACAAATGAATTCAAGCACTATGACTATTTGAAGACATGATATGTATGTAAAAACAATTCCTAACGATTTCATAGAAAATTTATTAGAAACAATAAGTTCATATAGCAAAGTGGTGAATTAATGTATCAATATACACAAGTCTGTAGCATTCCAATATGCAAACAACAAACTAGAATAGAAAGTAAAAAAATAAATCTAAATGGATGACTTTTAACATTCTTCAACTAGATATCCAAAAGTGGAATTGCTGGTCAATCAATGAACTACGGGACAGATTATTGTCAAGAGAGGCAGGATGGAGGCCTCATCATGGTCTGAAGTTCTAGTCCATAATGGAATCATAGTTTCCCTTGTCATTAGGGGAAGCCTTAACTCTATGCTTAAGACTTTTCAACTGATTAGAACCAGCTTACCCAAATTGCCAAGATCATCTCTCTTAAAGTAAAATGATTATAGGCTTTAATCATAGTGAAACCAGGTGCAAAGAAGACACCAAAACTAAATAGGGAAGGGTACCAATACTTAAAATTGCATTCTCTACGTTCTTCCACTCATGTGCACAATTGCAAGACTACTCATGTTTACAAAACATTAATAGAATTTATTTAACAAGCAATGCAAAGAAAAAGTCTCTGAGGCCACAAATGGCCAGTTATCTTACCCCAGTTACAAAGTCCTAAAACACTTCCAAAATGGTCTTCAGGCCAATTCACACATGGAACCAAAGTTTCAAAGAAGCAAATGTCTAATGGTGTCTTCCTGTTCTATACCTTAAGCCCAGAGCAGCCAAAGGCAACCAACCTGGAAGTCCATTATGCGAAGACAGCAGAAAATGCTCACCCAAGTCACCAAGGTGCACCCAAGACAGCAACAGTGTCCAGTAAGTCATACTGAGAAGAGCAGCAGCAGCTCAAGGGCCAAACACCCACATCTGGGCTTTGCCCTCTTGGGGCTACAATGGCAGCTGAGCAAAACCTGCAGACTTCTCTCCTCCAACATTGACCGCTCTGAGCTCCTTTGTGTCCTTCATAGATCAACAACTCCAGTCTGAAGAATAGGACACTGTGGAAGCTGAAATTACCCACCCCTTGGAATCCCTGATAGTTCAGTTCAGGGGCCCCTGCTGCAACTCCTTATATACCTCTAGGACTCTCCCACTGATTATCTCTTGCCCTCAGCGCCTATCTCCTCTCTACTACTTTTCCTTATCTAAGAGCAACACCTAGATTAATGTTTGATTGCATAACTGAGGACTGGAACCTAGTTAACATATACAGCTGATCACTGCATTTTATGGAGTTTTGGGCTTGTGTTAGGTTGTGGAGTAAATGATGAGGAAAATGCAGCTACAGAAGAGGCAAGAGATATATTGTCAGAGAAAGAAACCAGAAAAAATACAGATACTTTGGTGGCTGGGAGGCTCTGTTACCTGCCTGCCTGCCTGCCTGCCTGCCTTCCAGTCCCCCTGGCTGGCCTTGCTTAGGGCCTAGCCTGCCTGCTTGCTATGCAATTGACCCAGACTCTCTGCTTATTGTTTCCATGTACCTGGTTCCCTGGCAGCCTTAAAGCCTGTAAATACACCATGGGCTCCAGGACTCTCATTATCTATTTGCTCAAATTAATAGAGCAACTTCCCTCTGTGCGGGCCTTGTATGACATAGGTGATTATGAAAAGACTTCTGAAAGAAAGATTGCTCTTATTTGAATTATATTAGGAAGTATTACTGGGAAAATCTAGATTCTTTGCATGCCACATGCCAAAAAGCTATAACTTGTGCTTTTTCTCATGTCAGATTTGCCAACAGATCTGAGAATGGCTGAGCATCATGCTCCAAAGAAGCCATTATAACACCTCATCTCTATCTGATTGCTTTATAGTGAGTTCAACAAAGATAGATAATCATCAGTGAGTGGCTTTTAATCTAGGTGGTTAACAATTCTGACAATTTTTCGTGCTCCACCTCTCACAGCTCCTCCTCCGTTGACATCTGGATTTTAGGAGCATTTCACAGCCTGCTGGGACAAATCAGTCTTTCAGTTATATATCTCACCACTCTTTCAGGCACTTCCTGGGTTGGAAAACAGGTCATAAGTCAGACTATAAGTGATGGCACAGATGGGAAATCATACCAACCGAAAATTGACCGAATAATATGCACCTTGCAGGCAAGCAAAGAAAGAAGCAAAGAAGCACTATGGGTGGAGTTTGGCATAAGACAGTAAAAAACTCAAAGAAAGTGGCATGGAGAAGATACCATCATGAGCTTAATCCCAGGGATTGCCTGCAACCTGGAAGGTTAGCACCCCAGGTTTGGTCATCCTGGGGAAGAGGAAAAGTTTTATGAAATGCAAGAATATGCCATTGATTTGAAAACTAGAATTTGGACCTTTGGAAAGGAGAGAATAGCTTGACAGATGCTGGAAAACTTGGAACCTGAAAAACTTGGAATCTGTATATGTCTGATGCCAGGATAGCTTGCTGGGAAAGAAAATGAACCCTGTGTGAAATGACTGCTTCAGATGTGGAGTCATGAGAAGACACAATCTGAGACATGTATGTGCTTCTTTGTAAAGGCTTGCTTAGCTCTGCAGCAGTGAGAGGATGCCATCTTGGAAGTGTTTTAGTACTTTGTAACTGGACAGTTCTGGGATAAGATTACTGGACACTTGTGGCCTCAGTGAGTCTTTGTTCTCTCCTTGTTTATAAATAGATCTTGTTAGTGTTGTTTTGAGAAGTCTTGCAATTGTGTACAAGGGTGGAAGAAACCAGAGTACCAGTTTAGCTATTGGCTTCTATTTATTTATTTTAGTGCCCTATTTGCAACCAATTTCAAAAACAGTGTGGGTACATGGAGATATCTAAACTATGCATTGTGCTGTTTTCATCCCCCTTCCTAGTTCCTGTCATTCCCCACTGTTCGTAATAAACTTATATCTACAAGGTTTATCTTAGTTGAATGATGGAACCCTGCTTCTATGTTTACAGCCTGTTGTGGGCATCAGCAAGGGCACTTCCTTTTCCTAAGTATCCTTCTACAAAAAGAAACAAACATGGGAGTGCACTCTATGTATAGGGTAAATGAGTTTTGGGGCTTTTTATACTCTTCCACCAGTAACCTCTATCATTAGCACCTGTAGTATTCACCCTCCCCATGATTGTACATACCTGGCCCCAGTGGGTATGTGTACCTGGGCCTAGGAGAGAAGGGATAAAACAATAGTGTCACCACGCCAGGAGGAGAATTCAGGAGAATGACAGAGAAGAATACAAGAGAATGACAGGGAGAACACAGGGGAAATCTAGAGGAACTCAAGACTTAAATAGTTATTTCTCTGCTCGCTACTTTCTCCCCTGTTCATTATTTAAAACTCTCTGAAGATACTACTAAAGACTCCAACATTCTTCTTTAGCTACTAGAACCAATAATGATAAACCTAGATTGGGATGGCTGCAAAACAGTATGCAAAAACATTCAATCATTCCAAAGAAATTAAAAAGCAAAGAAATTAGGAAGGGCTCCTTCAAGTCCACAATACTCAGAAGCTAGGTCAAACAAACTAGAGAAGCCCTTTTGTTCCATTATATTTGATATATTAGCAAGAAATCATAAGTTCTGTTCAATTCTTAGACAAATTAAAATAAGAGTCTTTTATGCTCCTCATATTCATGATTGTGTCTCAGCAGTAGGTAATCTAATACTGCTACATTTTACCACACTGCTTCCCTAACATGGTCTAATTCCTTCCCAGTGACACCAATAGCTTGAGATATCATGTTCAGTGCTTTCATCATCACACAAACCAGATGGTCTACTTCTGCAGTTAAACCTTCTACCATAATGGGCATTATAAAAATAGTCTTAGAGGTGTATTTTGCACAGCTCCACAAATGTACATTGTCATCACAAACTGCTGGAAGGGAAATTCCCCTTTATTTGCTCAGTTTCTGGAATGATGTTGGCCTTCTGAGGCATGAACAGTATCCCCATGATACAGGTCCTCCCAGTGCTGTTTGCAGGTACAAAACAGTAAATCATCTTATTACATAACAAAACCCATCTTCCTGGTAATTTTTTTTATTTATATATAAATTTCACAACACTGTAATCCCAGGGGTTTACCCCCCCCAACCTCTCCTCCAATCCCCACCCCCTTTCCCTCCTGTTCAAAGTTGTGCACTTCAGTGCCACGGACCGGTCAATTCGAGAGAGTAGACCGCAGGGGGAACCAGGGCTCAGCTGAAGTAGGAAAGGCATAGGGCCAGCGATTGGCGAACAGACACACCACTCAAGAGGCAATGAATCTGCTGCGTTTTATTCAGGATTTTAGTGGGTATACATATTGTTTAAAAGCATTACATCAACATTTTATGAGTACAGGAAACAGACTCCATCTTAGGTGAACATTAAACATTTTTAATTAAAACATATTGTTCTTAAAAGCATTCCAAGACAATAATCTACCTTAAACCTATGATAGCTAGACTGGTTAATGATCACTACAGTCATCTACTTTATCAAATTTCATTTCCTTAGGTGTGTCACTAAAGGATTTCTTATCCCTTCACCAAAAGTTTACTAAGGTTAATAGGAATTGCTCTCTCAGTTATTACCAGAATAGTCTGGCCCAGGGCCCCTTTTGAATTGTTCTTTAGTTAATCATGCAGAGCATGACTTCAGCAAATCCCCCACCTGGGGTCTGGGGGCTCTGCCACATGGGACCCCTGCATTTGCAGGTCAGCTCCCGACACATCCCTCCTGCGGGGGCAGAGAGCTAGCCCATCAAGAGCTTTGTCTCATGGGTCCCCCATCTCCAGGTCAGCTCCCACACTTCAGTTTGGTGCTTAGCTTGTTTATACTTTTCCTCAAGCCCTTTGTTTATTTTTTTCACTATATCCCATGTATTAGTGAAACAATTTGGTTTCTGTCTTTTTCTTTATGACTTGTTTCTGCTAATATGATTTCTTCTAAGTACATCCATGTTGTTATAAAATTGTTGAATTTGTCATTTTTAATTGATGAGTAATATTCCATTGCAATTATAAATTGTGCTGCAGTAAACATCCAAGCACAGGTGTCCCTTTGTACCCACATTGAGGTCTTTTTTTTTGGGTAGATTCCCAAGAGAGCAATTGCTGGGTCAAATGGTAGTTTCATTTTCATTAACTTGAGGGTCCTCCACACAGCTTTCCATAGTGATTGGACTAGTTTACATTCCCACCAGCAATGTAGTAGTGTTCCTTTCTCTCCACATCCTCACCAGCAATTCTTGTTGCCCGTTCTTTGGATGTGGGCCATTTTTACTGGTGTAAGGTGGTATCTCATTGTGGTTTTGGTTTGCCTTTCCCTTATTGTTAGTGATGTTGAGCAATTTTTCATGTGCCTGTTGGCCATTTGTATTTCCTCTTTGGAGAAGTATTTTTTTAGTTCTCCCCATTTTTTGTTTAGGCTTTTTGTTTTGCTTTTGTTTCATTGTGTGAGTTCCTTGTGGATCTTTGTTATTAAACCCTTGTCACTCACATGGAGGGCAAAGATTTTTTTCCCATTGGGTTGGGCATCTTTTAGTTTTTTCTGTTGTCTCTTTTGCTGTACAGAAGCTTTTTAGTTTGATGTAGTCCCATCTGTTTATGTTTTCCTTCATTTTTTTGTCTTCTGTAGATGTTTCTAGAAAGGGATTTCTGAACTGTAGTTCATGGAGAGTTTTGCCCAAGTTTTACCCACTGTATGCTATGGTTTCAGGTCTGACCTCTATGTCTCTTATCCATTTTGAGTTGATTTTTGTGCATGGAGTAAGGGAGTTTTCTTGGTCCATTTTTTTCGCATGTCTTAGTCCACTTTTCCCAGCACCATTTATTGAAGAGGCTATCCTTGTTCCAAGGTAAGTTTTTCACTCCTTTGTTGAAGATTAGTTGACTATATATGTGTGGTTTTATTTCAGGGCACTCAATTCTGTTCCATTGGTCTGACTGTCTGTTTTTGTACCAATACCATGCTGTTTTAATTACTATGGCTTTGTAGTATAGTTTGAAGTTTGGAATTGTAATACCTTACTTTTCTTTTTTTCTGGTCAGGAGGCTTTTTGATATTTGAGGTCTTTTGTTATACCATATGAATTTCAGTAATTTTGTTCTATCTCTTTAAAAAATGTCATTGGGATTTTTATTGGGATTGCATTGAATCTGTAGATTGCCTTTGGTAGGATGGCCATTTTGATAATATTAATTCTTCCAATCCATGAACAGGGAATGTCTTTCCATTTCCTTATGTTTTCTTCTATCTCTTTTGGGAGTGTTCTAAAGTTTTCTTTGTATAATTCTTTCACGATTTTTGTTAGGCTTATTCCCAAGTATTTAATTTTTTTGGTGTTCCTGATAATTTTAAATGGGCCACAGAATGAACACCTTAGAGGTAGTGTCACAAGTCATGGTGTTCCCCCTGGTTATATTCAAACACTTTTTTACATCCTATGAATATAACACATTCTTTAGCAGGTAAGACATTTTCGTTTTCCAACTCTAAAGTGAACATGTCTCCTTACGGTTGTAAATGAACCCCATTCATATATGTTAGCATAATCTGTGAGCTTATTCATGTGGGCTGAAATGTGATTTTAGGGCAAAGAGGTACTGGGCAAGTTCAACTATCAATTGGGGCAGATTAATAGAGAGACTCAGAGTCCTTTGTGGAGTTC
Organism: Uropsilus gracilis; assembly: GCA_004024945.1. Lineage (NCBI taxonomy): Eukaryota > Metazoa > Chordata > Mammalia > Eulipotyphla > Talpidae > Uropsilus > Uropsilus gracilis. Next base: position 32,464 of record PVHY01005919.1, on the reverse strand, counting down.
ACAGCTTTAATGCTTTCAAGGAACCAGGTACACAGTCACACAAGGCAAGAAGGCTGGCATGCAAGGAGGTAGGCATGGGTCAGGCTAGAGAGGCAAGGTAGAAGACAAAGGAGCATCAGACAACCCCCTCCCCCAAATGTTTACTCTATCTGGCATTCTCTTCCTCACTTTTTCTGTAATTTTACTGCTTGTCATCATCTTAGTGCTGGGAGTAGTTGCCATTACTGATGCTGATACTTTTATCCCTGCTTCTGCGTTCAAATGTGCACATTTACACATGCATGGCCCTCATGCTCTCTGGGCCCAGATGTCCACATCTGCACATGCCCTGTGCCTACATTCCCAAGCTCCTTCTCTATTAATATGATCAAGTCCATGGGTGGTAGCCATAGGAACTAGCAAACTAAAAAGTCTGATTAACTCATTTACCCTACAGTGGTTTAATTACAAGGCATAATTTGAAAATGTATCCTCCATATGCATCCTTCCTGCAAGAAAAAAGTCAGAGATACTTAGAATATTTAAGGCCAAATCTACCTGGATATTTTCATCTCACCTAAAGGGTATGGTGGCTCCCTGGAGGGACAAAGGGCAAGTTTATTAGTATAAACATAAATATTGTCTTTTTAACATCAGTTTTAAATCTCAAACTTAATTGGGAGCCTTCTTCTGTTATAGTGTATCCAAGGCTTAACATCCACAAGCTTCATTGCTATCAGTGTCACTAGGAGAACTTCTCATGGGCTGGTCCATTTTCAGCCAATTGTTCCTTTGGCATTCAAACTCTCCAAGGTTTTGGCAAAACCTGGTCTCTACTTTGATTGGATCCACTGTAAAAGTAGGGCTTCTATAAATGTCTAAGCTTTAGCTATATGTAGGAACTGATGTAAGTAATGTATACAAATTTTCAAAGTCCTGGTCTATTACCATGTCACCCAATTTGAATATGGTCTGAAATGGTTGCCCATATTCAGTGTCATATGATGTAATGCAACCATCCTCGTAGCCTATTATTACAATAAGCAGCCTGTCTGTGACACCAACTATAGTGCGAGCATGAGGATCACCAAACTGCGTAGGTTCTTTATCAGTTCTAGCAGGTACACAGACATACCAGGCAGGGAAGAACAGGGAAGAGTCAGGAAAGAGATTGGGAGCATAGGGAATGGTAGGCAGGTGAGCGCCTTCATCTCCCATAGGAACCTCACCCTCTTTCTCTGTTCTTTCTCTCTCTGGTATTCTCTAGTGTTCTCTCACGTGTTCGTTCATGTCTTTTTCACTTGGGTTGACACTGCCCTTTTATCTCTTCCTCCCAGGTCTAGGTATGCCCACTCACATATGCGTATGCCCACTAGACCAGGTGTATACAATCAGGTGGAGAACAGAATACCAAATGTGCTGGTCATTGAAGACCAATGGCAGAAGGGCAAAAACCCTCATAATTTATTTACCATACACATGGGTTTAAACGAAGCCTGCTTCAGAGAGCCACCTTTACCCTCATAAGGCAAAATGTAAAGCCTGATCCCAGTGAAGTTGTGCTTCTTTCTAAAACTTTGCAATATTCTTTTTAAAGATGTAATTCATGTTTTCCACTTGGCCTGTTGACTGAGGCTATATCCACTCATTCCAATTATTTACTTACTCCTTGCTTTAGCTCAGAAATAACTGTAGGGTTCACTGTCAACCTAAATGCTGCTAGGCAGTCCATACTGAGGGCCAATGTCTTCAGTAAAGTTTTCACAGCTTTCTTGTGGAATGCTTCAACCCATGCCAGGAAAGTGTCAACACAGACCAACATGTATTAAATCCTTTCAACCTTGGCATCTGGATAAACTGAAACTGACAATCTTCAAGGGAATGATGTCCCTAATATTGTTTTAAGTCCTTTCTCTGAGGCCCATCTCTGGGTTGTTCTTTTGACAAACTATACAGTAGAGTTGTTGCTGTTTATATAGTTTCTAACAGTTCTGGGCTTGTAATTCATGACCTGAGATAATTATTTCAAGTGTTTCTACCAAAATGAGCTGTCCTGTGTACTTGTCCAATAATTAGTCCTACAGTCCTGGGCTTGTAATTCATGGCCTGAGATAATTATTTCAAGTGTTTCTACCAAAATGAACTGTCCTGTGTACTTGTCAATAATTCGTCCTTCCAAATGGCAGGGAGAAATATTGTTCCTTCTCCAATTACCTGGTATATTTTCCATAAACCTCTGTCTGATTGCTTTACTAAATCCATGGCAGAATATTACAGTTCAATTCCGAAGTCAAGCATCAGGATGAGTTACCTCATGCCAACCAACCTGGTGTCTTTCTTGGCAGTTTTATCAGCCAGTTTCCTCTGATTACGTCAGTGCTACCTTTCTGACGCTTTAAACAATATATGACTGGTACTGCTTCAGACCCTAAACTGCCTCTTAAAAGCCTGAGAATTTTTGCCATATGTTTAATCATGTTTTTATTGGAGTTGAGCAGTACCTTCTCATTTCAGATAAAGGCCAGAATTTGTGAAATTAGAAACATATTCAAGCCCATGCAAATGCTGACCTTCTACATCTTTGCCTACATACCATGACAACACTCTGGCCTGACTGGTTTCTGCTAATGTGATCACAATATAATTGACCTTTCTGTTACCCTGATAAACATAACTGCTTCCATTAGTGTGTAAGGTCCAATCCACTTTTGCCAAAGGTTTATCTTTTATATTGTTTTATATTGATTTTGCCAAAGGTTTATCTTTTATATTGTTTTATATTGCTTTTTTTATTTTAAAATATGCTTTACAGAAATTATTATTTTAGCATATTCATCTAACAAAGGCTCCCACTGTGGGTCTTGGGGGGGAGTGTTGCTGGATTTAGTTTACCAGTTTCTGTCACATTGTGGTTGTCTAGCAACACTGCCTGATATCTCCTCATATAGCCATTAGTGAACCACAAGTTTCCCTTCTATTCTAGGTGAGTAATCATTTGATGAGGCACATACACCATTATGGATTGGCCTAAAGAAAACTACTTTTCTGACACAGAAGAAAGTGTCCTTTAAATCTAATACTGAAAAAAAACCTTACAAAATAATAAATAGCTCAATGTAAAACATTTAATAAATTATAAATAGAATCAATATTTTTATAGTTCAATATCTTTTTATTTCCTAATTTTCATACAACACCAGTCATTTCTGTATAGTTATTGTTCCCCTTAGGAATGGCTCTCCTATCAACTTTGAACCCCTATACCATCACGCCACTCCTGCTTTCCCCCGTACCCCTTCCAGTTACTCCAACTCCTATCTACTACAAGTCATTGGAAAATGTTTCTCCTACTGGTCACTTTTTTCTGGAGTAACATACTTTTTTCCTGGGTGAGGATCTGCACTCCTGAAACTCAGCAGATTTTCAGGAGTAATTGTAAGGCAGGCAGCCATTCCATGTACATCAAGAGCCTCTCACAGGGTAGGTATGTGGCATGTATCTTCAGGCTCCTTTATTGTGGCACTTCCTATGATGGAGGAGATGGTCTCCTTTTCTCGAGATCAATGTGTTCACTGGGTTCCATGCCTTCTCTTTTCTGCTGGCCATCTCCTCCATTCCACTGTCTCATATGCTGCTGTTTCTGAGCCTCATAGTTTTTGCATCTGATGGTGAGACCCCAATTCCCTGCCACTGTCAATGGGGAAGTACTCTAGCAGGTGGTTGGTCCAGCTCCTCTCCTCTCTCATGGTTTACAGTTCTGTCATAAGATTGCAGCCACATCTCTCCTGTTGATTAGAAAAGGAGTGATCTTTGCTCAGGATGCACACATGGCTGAACTGGGCATTTGCTTCCCCAGCCCTGGAGACATTGTAAGTAGAGCTCTGTGACAGATCAGCACAATAGCTAGTCTCACAATCTTGTTTCTTGTGGTTCCAACCATGCTCTCTTTGGGTCCTGTCAATATTAACATTTTATGTAATAGGTATCCATTGGATAAATAGATATGTTACCCTTAAAAGCAAAAGAAGAATAAACAATAAACTAATTGTAGAAAAAGTGACTAAATCTACTTGTGATGAGGGCAAATTTTAAAAAATGAGATATCAAATATCAAATTTCAAAATATTAAAAATAAGTAAAATCTAATACTGAAAACTATGTACTATCTCCAATATGCCATTCATCAAAGTACATGAATTAGGAATAGTGGGGTGAATATCCTGTACAATGTCAGTGATTGCCCTGAAGACTGTATGGCCCTATACTCTTCAGAGTGAGCCTTTTTCAATGATAGTATGGGGCATTATAAGATGTCCTATAACCATCACAGCTCAAGTAGGTTCACCATTGTTTGTAGCAGGGCTCTAACAAAGAAATAATCTTTGTAGAACTTTTAATAATAAACAATGAAGGAACAGGCACATAAGTTTCTCAAGTTCTCAACTTTCTCCTCACGGTCTCTCTCCACCCATGCTTTCTCGCTCTTGGTCTATCCATCCCTTATCCAAGTGACTCAGTCCTTTTATCTCCTGCCCCTATGCCCAGTTGTGCCCACTTACACATGTGCACACCCACTGGGCTCAGATGTAAACAGTCATGGGGGAGAGGACACAACACCATAGGTGCTGACTATAAAGGCTAATGGCAGAAGGGTAAAAATCCTGAAAAACTCATTTACCCTACATAAGGATACTGACAAGGCTAAAGAAGTCCACAGTTTTGAAACTTCTGAATTACTGGTCTGATTCTTGGGTTTCTTTGTATAAGGCATATTATTTCTTATTAGTAATTCTGAATGTGTCCTTTATTTAAACATTTAAGAGGAAGCTCTTTTAGCCCTCCTGGGTTCCCTGAGATCTACCGTAATCTGGATCTCTACTGACCAGAAAGTGCAGGATATGTTTTCCTACCCCAGAACTTCAGGGAATTGTCCCTGTGTTCTCCAGGGGCCTGCAGGTGCAGTTGTTGGTCTTCTGAAAAAAAATAAAAATGTGCATTAAGTTTAGTGAGCAGGTCCCTCCCAAAAACGGAAGCTGGACAATCAGGGACATAGAAAAATTATGAGTTAAGACATCAGAGGTTTCATAAAAAGGTCCCTCCCAAAAACGGAAGCTGGACAATCAGGGACATAGAAAAATTATGAGTTAAGACATCAGAGGTTTCATAAAATATTTATTTTCCAATATTTCAGAACTACTCATAATTGCTACAGCTTCATTTGTGGCTTTCATTACTGCTTTATTTGCTACCAACTATGTGGCTCCTGTATCAACTAGAAAGTCCAACATTTGGCCCACCACCTTAGTTTTGCCTGAGGCTCCTGGGGGTAATTTCAATCTGATGTTTACATTGTACAGCACTTAGGTCCCTTTGTCTTCAGCAGGGCTAATTCTGTGAGCTAGCATGAGTTTACATTCCTTCTTTTTTTCTATTTCTGATTTTTTTCTTTGAACAGTCATTCTTCCAGTGACTGTCCCCTTACAGTTGGTGCACTAGTCTTTCTTCAGGGCTTTGACACTACTTTTGTCTGGCCCACAACTGCTAAAGCTTTGTCCTAAGAAGACAGTAACTGTCTGTGCCTTGTCATACTCCTGGTTGTTACATACTTTAAGTGCAATGTCTACCAACTGAGGATTCATATTAAGGTCCCCTTCCACTCTCTGCAATTTCTTTCAGATGTCAGGAATTCTTTGGGAGATGTAAATTATGCTTATCATCTTGTCATTGTCAAGGGCTTAAGGATTACTCTCTGTGTGCTCCTAATATTCCTGATAGATTCATTCCAGCAACTCAGATAGGTCTTCATTTGCTTTTGTTGGACCACTTGAACCATGTTTAAGTTTTGCTTCTTTGATATTCCATTTTGGAGACCCTATAAAATATATTCCCACAGTTTCCCTGAGGCTTCTGGGGGGAATTTTAATCTGCTGTTTAAGTTGTAAAACCTTTTCACAGTATCTTTCCAGGTGAGGCATTCCATTTTCTTGAGGGTTCCATTTGGGTTCAAGATACAAAAGAGCAGTTTCAGAAGGAAAAGTCCTGTTTGGATCTTCCTAATGCACTTTTCAGCATCCTCCCTTGCCTCCTCCTGTGCTAGCTTCTTCTCCTCTCTCATAGAATTTTAAGTAACACTTGTACATCTTCCCAGTTAGGGGAAGCCTTTATAACTCCTCTCCTTTTCTGAACTGATACTATATCTAGAGCATCAGTCATTTAATTGTCAAGCAAGCATTTTGTGTTTTATACCAAATTATACTCTTCTCAAAATTAGAAATCATGCCTTCACTCTTTATGTATCCCGAGAAACCCTTAATAGAGAACTGAGCACACTGAGGCATCTGCTAAAAATTTATGGAGCTGGGAAGGGGAGAAGCCAACACTCACATCCCTGCCAGCCTGACAAATGTCAGCTTCCTCCTGATCCCTTTACTCTTTGATCCTGCTTTCAGAAGCAACATAAGATTTTCTATCTGCACCATTAATTTTTCTACTTCCAAAATCAAATTTTGATTGTGGAATGTCATAAAAATTTGAACATATGGAAACTCTCCCCATTTCTTGAATTTCCTACAAAATAAATCCAGCTGGAAAATAACATTACAGTTCTGTACCACCTTTTTTCTTTTCCTAGAGTCATATGGATAATTAAACCAACTTGCCAGAATATGTCCCAAGGCATATTACTCAGCATGGAGGCTAGCCTTTCTAACCAGAAAGACCTCTTGACACAAAACCAGTCATAAAATGGTACCTTTAAACCTGAGACAAAACTGGCCAAGTTAACCCAGGAAGGGAACCAGAAAGTACAGTGATTCAACTTATAAAGGGGAAGTGATGAAGAGTACCCATGAACTAGACCAAAGACTCCCCAAGTGAATTCATTTAACAGTGCTGTTTGGGAGTGTTTCTGGATGATCTCCAGGGACCCCTCTGTCCAGGCAGCTAATCAGGGTTTCTTATCAACTCAAATGACTTGCCAGAGAATCCCAGTGTCATCCTGGCATATTCACCAGAATAAAAGTATTGAAGAAATCCAGGATTCTTTACTGCCTGCCCCTTGCCATGATATGAGATGACTTGGCTGGATGGGCAGCCAGGGCCTTTGGTAGTGATGTAGTTGAAAATTGTATTGGGCACCATACTGTCCTGGTGGGCAGGGTCTGAGAGAAAGACCCATGAGAAGAAATGGGAAGTGTGAAAAGGGTGTACCAAAAAAAGAGTCTGGAATTCACTAGGAAAGAATGTGGGAGATAGGATAATGGTAGGTAAAGAAGAGCACAAGTGTCCCGGCTGGGCAGAAACCCCCAAGAAGAGTGAGTTGGTGGTGGCAAGGAGCCAAAGTGGGAGAGTGGCAGGCAAAGGATTAGCCAGTGTGGATTCAGATGTCAGAATGGTAGGCTGGGGGTTACTCTGGGCTGCTGAGGGTAGGCCCATTGAATGTGTACAGATGCTGCCAAAGGTGGGCCTGGAAAAGGAAGTTCACAATACTGGAACAAGATGGCATGGAAAGTTGGTACCTGGAAAAAGCCCAGGATTTGGAAAGCTGATTTTGCATCAGTACTTGTTGGAAAAGTTTGAAGAACCATGGAGAAACTGAGCACCTCAGAACACTTGATAGAGATAAAGCAAAGAGAAAACAGAAAAGAAAAACTGGATTTTGCAAAGTGCCTCCCTCAGGTTTGGAAAAGAACGTCATCTTGGACATGTGTTTGGGACTTTTGGACTAAACAGTAATTGGGGTAAAATAACTAGCCACTTGTGGCATTAAAGATTTTTTGTTTACTTTCTGTTTCCCTGGTTAATTTTCCTCATTAATAAAACCCTATAGTTTAAATTGCATTTGACTCTGGCAATTGCCACCCATGTGGGTGGGGAAATCCTGGAAGAATCTGAGCAACAGAAGCCACATTCTAAAAGTACTGCCTTTTTCCTTTGGCTTGTTGTTTGGAGGCTTCTCCCCTATTTGTACCAGCTATCAGCCAGAAACCAACAAAGCAAAGACAGAAATCGAATCTTTGTAATTTGCAGTTATATTCACCAGTAAATCTGAAAATGGTCAAATATCAAGCTCCAAAGAAATCGTTCTAACACTTTATTGCTAATTGTCTGTTTTATAGTGAGTTAAATAAATACTTTTATTATCAGTGAGCGAATTTTCACTCCAGGAAGTTAATAACTGGGGATTTTATGGTGCTCTGTCTCCTGGAAGCTACCCATAGCTTCCCTGTGGCTGGCATCTGGATTTCGAGCAGTTCCCATCTTCTGGGACCCATCAGTCTCTGACAGTAATGGCACCCATCACTCTCCCAGGTACCTCTTGGGCTGGGAAGTTAACTCAGAGCAAACATATCACAAGTCAAATAATGTGTATACTATGCAGATTCCTTAACTATTCATGGTGTCCCTTCCACTTTCCACTCTATCCCCTATCAGATTATGGCTTTGTCCTGATGGCTTCCTGAGGCCACTTCTGGGATGGTGTACATTCCAAGTAGAAAACCATTATGTCACTGATCTTGGGAGACATAAAATGAACAGGTATTGAAGCCCACACATAATCACCAACAGCACAAGAGGTACCTAGGTTTAGATACTTTCTTTTAAAGAATAAGAGAAAAAGTGTCTAAAAATTGAAGATTATAAAATGTTGAGAGCATCACATTCTTACAAATTACCTGTATTTCCGGTTGTTACTCTTCATGTGATGGAACATCTATTCCATTGTTTGCTTTTGAGAACACAAAGATGTAGGAGATCAGATGATACGGGATGTAAAAAAATAAAAATAAATAAAAGTTTTCTAAAAGTTAAAAAAAAAGAATATTCTCTTAGACAATTAAAATCTGTCTGTTATTTATAGTAAGAAGCATACATGTATCTGTCTATTTTCCTGGCATTAAATCCTGTAACATTTGGAATTTCCTAAGGGATAAGAACACTAAAGGTATCACATGTTAACAACTTTAGTTTTAGAATGCTTCCAAGTCACATAAAATTGAGTCTGGTCACCAGAAGAACCAACCTTGTGATTAGATATTTGGAATTTTCATGTAAGAAAAGAGGGACCAGAGATTGAGTTCAGTCATTAATGGTCAATTTTTCAGTCACTCATGTCTATATAATGAAGTTCTTATAAAAACATAAAGGGGGAGTCAGAAAGTTTTGGGTGGTGATGATGTGGAGATTCTGGGAGAAAGATGTATTTACATTGAGTATGAAGTCTCCAAGTCCTTCCCATATGCTTTGTCTTATGTTTCTCTTCCATTTGGCTACTTTTGTGCTAATTTCATATATATATATAATAAAAATATTTTATACATTTACAATTAATGTATAAATAAATATACTACCTATAAAAATAGTAATCTATTAAGTAAAATGTTACTGAGATCTTGAAATTCCTTTAGAAAATTAAATCTAAGCATAGGAGAGGGTCTTAAACCTTCCAATTTAGAGCTTGTCAGTGAGATGCACAGGTATAACCTGGATTTGTGATTGGTTTCTGAGGTTGCTACTGACCTTCTACATGGGAAGTTCCATTGTCCTGGTCATCAAGAGTCAATGACATAATAAACAGGTTTGGTAAAGTGGACAAGGTCTTTTATTTTCTGGCCTGATAATGGAGAAAGGACAGCTCATGTTCAAATCACCTTTGTCCCCAGGCCTGGATTAAACTGAGGCTATAATGCTTTGGGGAAAGATATTTTTCCATGTTCTTCACCATCTAGGTGGAGAGAAAGTCATATAGATACTTTGCATTATATGCTTGTACACAGACTGTGTATCTCATTAAAATGTTAAGTCTCTATTTCTTGGCATAACTTTTAGTATTAAATGCAGCAAAAATCACCTTTAGGTAATACTATCACTCTTTCTCCAAGAACTAATTTTGTCCAGTTTTCTCTTGGCCATAGCTATTTTAGCCATCAGCTTCCCCTTCCTTCAAGAGAATAACACTGAGTACAGATGATACTTTCATTATCCCAGGTACATACAAAGCAGGGGAAAAGAGTTAGTCTTATGAGACTCAGCTCTTAGTCTGGGGACTGGACACTCTCCAGAGAGTTTCCAAATAAAGTTTAACTATAGGATACCTAGCGGTAGCCAGCGAATTGCTTGTTGATAAAGAAAAACTCCATATTGAAACTGGATTTCAGACTCTAATACCTAATTACAGAAAGCCCACAGAAGCAGCAAGGGAATCCCCCTAATGCAGACAAAACCAAATATAGATTGAATATAGATTGAAAACCATTATTGTTTTGTGATGCAATCTTCCCTTTACTTCTTATCTTGCAATTGTCTAAAGATTACACATCATGTAAATATGAGGGGGGAAAGGTGTAAGAGTTCATATGCATAGGAGGAAATAGGGTGGAATGCAAAGGAACAGGAAAGAAGGAAAACAAAGTATTGCAATCAATATTGGGGGCTTGCAGGTGAAGAAAATGACCAAGGGTGGACATTGAAGAAAATGACCAAGGGTGAACATTTTTTCTCCAGGACCACTGAATGAGGAGCAAACCAGATCCTGAGAAAGAACTCTCTGTGGAATAAAAGCCAACAGGATACCTTTTCATGTTGTGAAGATTTGGGGGCAAAGGCTCCTCCCTGAAGGTCATTACCTGCACATAAGCTCAGGAGACCTGCAGACAGAAGAGAGAATTCTTTCCAGACCCAACTCTACAAGCAGCCTCTTTTCCTTTCTCAGGCCCTCATGTCATAGCACTGAAGTATGAAGGAGGCAATTCTTATGTCACCTTGAGACAAAGTTGTCTTACAGCATTGGTCTAAGTGGTGAGAAGTTTTAATGTAAACGACCAGATCAGAAGTCAATTCCAAAACCTTTCCTATCATTTATGTCTCCTTTCTTGTCTGTCACCTTTACATCAATTCTAAGGAAACTAAATATGTCTCTAAAGGAGGATATAGAACATTATCTATTGTCTGAAGTACAGAGTATTCTGAGAAAGAGAAGGGAAGATACATACTTAAAAGATGTAGAGGTGAATCTGCCCCCATATGCAATGCCCCCATTTCTAAGAACCCACCTTCTGGCTGTTCCAGAGCCCCTGACTTCAACATGGCTTGGGTAGAAACCTTTCACAGAGGAGACCAGGAGGTTGTGGTGCTGCAGGGACTGGGCTTTTTGCAGGATACACAGTCAGTGTGGGCTCAACTAGGTGAGAAGGTAAAGGAAGTAAAAATGGTGGAATAAGAGGCCTTGTTTCTGTCCCCAGCCTCTAGTCCCAGGTCCTATCTCCAACTAACGTTCAGAGAGATTCTCAGGAAATCTGTTTCTTTTCATAGCATGGAACAGTCATTTTTTGAAGTGCTTGAAAATCTTTGCAAGACACTGAGTGTATTAGTTAATAGCATGATTTCTATAGCTAGATTGCTTGAGTTCAAATCCAGGCTCTGTCTCTTACCAACTGATCCTAAGAGAGTTTTAATTCTGTACCTCAGTATTCTTCTCTATACAGAGGAACTAAATATTAGTATGAAGAAATTCTTGGGGTCATATGATGATTTTATTAATTTAAAATATATAAAACAATAGTTGGCACTTAATTCTCAACATGGTAAGTTATTTATTGTTCTTGTTAACCTGTAGAGAAAACATAATTTAAAGCAGTGTGGGAAAATCATGAACAGCAGTGGGAGAGATGGGGATTAGAGTGTGAAATCTGTGGAATGATACACTCACATTTTATAATGCCACAGAAATAGTTTTACCTTAAGAAGCTGCAATAGACAGCAGTCATTCTCACATTATGAGTGTCAAAACAAAACAAAAATAGCACAAATCCTGAAGGAGAAGGAAAGGAGGATAGGAATCATTATTGGCAAGGGTGTAGGAAGAAAAAGGAACACATCCCCTGTTGGTGACGATGTAAACTAGTGCAACCTCCATGGAAATGGTATAGATTTCTCAAAAACAAAAACAAACTGGAAATACCATAAGCTCTAGCAATACCAATGCTAGTATTTATCCAAAGAATATGAAAAAAATAAAATGAAAATATTTATTCACTCCTATATTCATAGCAGTTAACCCACCATAACCAAGACACAGAATCAACCCAAATGCTCATCAACAGACAACCCAATAAAGATACAGTGGGACATATACTTAATGGAATAGTTCTCTGCTATTTAAAAAGATGAATAGTAGTAATTTCTTGGACAAAATGGCTAGCTCTTGAAGTGATTATGCTTAGTAAGATAAGTAGAAAGTATAAATATGTAATACACTGGATGGTTTCTCTCATTTTTAGACTATAAAATAATTAAAGGAAAGTAACTGGCAAAACATAACACAAATAACTCTTAAACTCATGCTGATTACCAGTACGAAAGGGTGGGGGAGTATGTGCACATGCGGAGGTGTGACAGAGTATACCCAAACATATATATATTTTTTTTTAACAAGTGGCAAATCAACAAAGTTGGAAGGAAAATAAATAAAATACATCGTGATTATACTCAAAAGATCAATTCCTCTCTTTTGCAAAGCAAGCCTATTATTGGAATTGTAATCCTTTTATAATTCTCTCCTTTTTAAGTGATATTTCAGTCAAGCTAGGACTTGGGATTCACTAATATGTGGGCTAAGTATCTGGGATATGAGAAACCTGGTTCTAATGAAGGAGTAAAGTGAGGTAAATTGTTATAACTATAAAAAGAATTGACATGTAATTATTTAATTGCTATTAACATTATAAAAATAGTCACATCATTATATTAAGTAATAAAACTATAAATCAAAAAGCTGATTTAGGGGGGCTGCGCATGCCTTCATTGGCATGTGCCTGCAGCTGCCAGTCAGCCCCCAGCTGGCAGCTGCACCTAGTGCATACCCACTGAGCACTCTGCCACCAAGCTGGCTGCTAAGAGGGCCTCAAGGCCTGACCCGGGAGAACCAGACCGGACTGGCGTCTGGGCAAGAAAAGACCCACTCAGGGTCAGGGAAAACGGGGGCGAGGGGAGGTCTTGCCAGTTCATTCTCACTCCACTAATTTCTCAGGAAGAATAAGAAAAACAGATTTTGCAAACAGCCACATAGAACATATGAGGGACCAGATAAGGACCCTGCTTATTACAGGGTCCTTATTAATACAACTGAGCAGGATGCAGGAGGACTATCATAGAACATAAGGGACTGAAGAAACAACCATGATGATGACCTATCACAAAAGTGTACCTACAAACTTGTCAGGAATGGATGAACCAAGACCCCATTTCGGGATATGCCACTCAAGAAAACAAGGAGTCCCTCCTCACACCGTGGGAGAGGAAGCCCACAGAGTTGGGGAACTGGCTCCACAGCAAATCTACAAAAGGAGAGTGGAGATCATCCACAATGGCCATTGGTGGATGCCTACCCTCTCTGAAAAAACCTCATTACAGAAAACAACTCGGACCAAGGCCCTCCAAGCCAGAAGGCAGAGCTGCAAGGTGAAGAGGCAAAGGATATCCCGGGAGAAAAGACTGGAATGGGCAGCCAGCAATGAGAAGACATTGTTAAACCTCAAATGATCACGGACAGGCTGCCCAACGCAAAGCTAAGATTACGATCCTTCATGCACAGAATGCTGTGTACCAGGAACACAGTCCCTCACCTGTCAAATAGACACAACCACAGAAAAGGAAAACAGACCTATGGACTGAACATAAATCATCAAACAACGAGAGAGGAGTCTGAGTGAACGAACGGACCATATGGTTGGGGGTGGGGAGGGAAGGCATTCCAGCAACCATATATCTATGTAAGAAATTTTTTAAAAAATGAGTAATAAAAAAAAACTGATCCCACAATCACTTCACTATGTGTGTTGAAGAAAATCACAGGAAGAAAATTAGACCCAAAAGAGACATCAAAATTAAAGGGATATTAGAGGTCCTTTCACCCTCAAAAATTAGTCTGAGACATTTTCTATCAATGAGATGCTGCCCACACGACACATTCCTGCTATTTCAGTGGCTTTATAAATAAGGAGGATGTGTGACAAGAGTCTGTGACCAGCCTCCATACATGTCCTGCACTCTTAAAATCCTCGGCCTTCCTCCTTAAACCTTCAACCCACAAATGTCTCAGAGTCTCTTTTCCACATGTCTAATCACCCAACCCAATCAGGTCTCCCCATACATAGCCCTGCTCTGGCTCCACTGCACGACTCCCAGTCACCGCTCCCACAGTGCTTACCAAAGACAACTTAAACCCTTTCTTCTGAACCCCTTCCCCACGCCACCCCTGCCCTTCACACCAGTCCTCACCTCAGACCCCAGACCCCTCCCCCCACACTCACATTCTGTTCCGCCTCACCTCAAAGGGCACATCTCACACACACTCTGCCTGTCATAACAGAACACTGACAAAATCTGTCTCACTCCAGTGCTGTAGTTGTGTCTGCAAGCTGTGTCTACTTCCACCAGCTTCCACCGCAGGAACTCTGGCTGTGGGTTCCAGGATTCAGTGTACCGCAGCCCTAGCTCAGTGATGGTGTGAATCTCCCTCACACCTTTGTCCAAACTTAGGACGTCCTCGCCAATATGAATGTATCTCTCCACATACTGCACCTGCTACATCCCCTTAGAAAAATGGCGCTCAGATATAACATACTCTAAGAAATGTACTGTGGGAACAGGAATGATTATATTACACTAGTCGCCCCCTGGAAAGAGACTGAGAGGCCCACCAATGTCAATGGACTTATTAGGGCCCCTAACTGGCTCCACTGGTGCCCCAACTACCAGCACTCCAGGGATTCACCCTTCACTGCCTGGCAGAGGGAAGTCGCATATTGTGGAGGAAATCTCCCTAGTGCAAAGTCAATAGGGATCCATCCCTAGTTTCCAAGTTTGTCTAGAGACATCAGTCACAACTAACTGGACAAAGACTTGCCCCATCACTTCTGCCTACCCTCCTCCTCCTAGAAGCATGCACTCCAAGAACACCTCTAAGAACACCACTCTTCCATCTCACCCCAGAGCACTTTAGCTGCCCCTTAAAGAAACCCTGCTGGTACTGTAGACACTTTTTTTAGAGCTGACCTTGTCCCAGGCGTGTGCTATCCCCTGGGAATCCAGAGAAGAGTAGGAGTAGACATCTCTCCTCCTGGACAGAGCTTGAAATTTAGTGAAAGTGATAAAAAACAAACAACCACACAAGAGTGAGAAGTGTCAAAAGTGTGGTCTAGAAGAGAATAATAGTATGACACATTTAGAGTGTTAGACAAGTGGTCTCTAAGCATGACATTTATATGTGACATGAAAGGTTAATTTGATGTGAGCTGGAGAACAAGCAGATGTGTGTGTGTGTGTGTGTGTGTGTGTGTGTGTGTGTGTGTGTGTGTGTGTGTTTGGAAGAGAAAGGAAATACACTTCAGATAAAAGTAATACCATTAAGGAAAATTTGATAGAAGTCATGACCTCATATAAACTAGAACAAAACATCTCACAAAGCTAACTCTCTTTCCTTACGCCACAATAGCTCACCCACAAAGATGTACACTTACCTGGAGTGTCCCTGACCCAAACCAGGGGAGGGCACAGCACCATCAAGGTCAATGTAAGAGCTGCCATCCTGGAGCCTCCAGGGAACTACACACACTATACTAGAGAACAGAAAAAGACAGCACATAGGGGAGCTGGCTAGTCTCACTCAGTGTGGACTACCACCTTCCTCCACCTTCTTCCCAAATAATACCAAGAAGTCATTTCTTTGTTTGTGGGTTGAGTGTTGATAACTAATCCACATCAGGATGAATAGCACTATCAGTTGCTGGTCCCATATTTAGTTTAAACTATTCTAAAATTTAGACCTTCTGCATTAAAAGGATTTTTTTTTAACTTAGTTCTTTAAAGGTCTGATCCACTTCTATCTGAATCAATTATTTGTTCTCTGTTGTGAACCACCTCTGTTCTGGGCAGTAACCTGCTCATGAGTCTTTTAAAAACATTCACTGTTCTCATATGAAGACAAAACTGCCTTGATAATGTACATGTCAGCACATTTAGGAGTTGAGGAGTTGAGGGGATGTAGGAAAGGTGATTACACACAAAGATTTTTTTTTCTGATCCTAACTGTAATATAATTTAGTATTTTAGATGGGAGAACTTACTTACCTCTACAGTTGAAAAGAAATCCCTTCAACCTGTCAGGTATTTCAATACTAGGAAACTATGTGGCTCTGAGATAGCCCAAGATACAGTATCACATCATTTATAATGAGCTGGCAGAATTATAGGTGCTAATTGACTATTATTGTCTCTATGTCCTAACAGATAAGAATGCCTTTTATAAACTACAAGCAGCTAAAATTTATCAATAATTTAAACTCAGTGAAACAGATTTTCATTTTGTCTGTGAGGTTGTCACTGAGTTTATTGGTTCCTCCAGAACACACGCAGAAAAAGGGACTTAGAGGAGGCAACTATGTGCAGTGCAGGGAGCTGTGTGATAGCATTTAACCAAACTGTGATGAGGTCAACTGCCCAAATACTGAGATATTTATAAATGAATCAGAACCAGGTTGTGACACAACTATACTCTAAAAGAACTAATGTTTCCTGTGAAAGGCCCTTATTGCTACTCCCATTATGCTTTCCTTATTTTACTGGACACATTTTTCTTTTATTCTCTTTAACTATCCTAAAGAAAGTTAAAAAAAAATTGCTGAACATTTTAGATTACAAAAAAAAAAAACATTTTGTGGAAAAAGCTGAGTTGTATCTTTTGATGTGATTATATGATTTCACTTTTAGATGATTATTATATAATAAGTTGGCATAAGTATAATATCTGAAAATCAAAACAAATTTTATAGTACATCTGTATGTCTAAGTCTCTGCTCTGTGCTGATTCACTTCAGTGTTGCAACTGTTTATGTCTAGTAATTAGTTTAGTGACAAATACTCACCATGCTATATAAAAATGAAATTTGTTGAACAATAATTTAGCACTTTATGCAGTTTTCAAGACTATTCAGTAGCTTTTAATACATTAAATTTTATTTAATTCTCTCATCATCTCAGTACATAATCAGTCCTTACAGATGGAGCAAGTAAACCAGTATATGTTAAATAGCTTTAGCTAGGAAACAAGGCTAGTAAATGGTACACTGCAGGTTGAACCAAGTTATATGAGATTGCAAATCCCACAACTTCAGTCACTATATTATGCCACCTCACATTCAATATCTAAAGAGAATGGTGTCCCTTTTTCAAAATTATTCTTATCACTTTCAATCTTGAGTATGCATCTTCACTATTATATTTAATGAAAACAACTTTCTATAATTTGAAGCAGCTACATTGTAGCAATTCTAGCTCCCTTACAAGATTTCCCAAACCACCATCACTAATTACCTTCACAAAAAAAAGAACAAAATTTACATTTCTCTTATTTAATGGTGCCATAGTTGCCAGACATTTTCTTCTTATTAGAGCTAACAGTGACTTTTAAATTCCTAGCACCTGCCAGGAGGAACAAGTCCCTATCCAGCCAGGAAGGCATCATCTTCAAACCAGTCCTGAGGAGGAGGCAGGGGCTTTGCTCAACAGACTAGTGACCCTGATAGAGGCCAGAAGTGCCAGGACCACTTTGCAGCCCTGGGGCAGACATAATAACCCAACAGAAGACTGAAAACAAAAAGAACAACAAAAAACACCTATACTCCTCTTCCAAAAAGAACCACAGAAGAAGCTCTATAGTACCTACTAACCAGAGCCTCTCTTAGGGAAACACAAAATTGACATGTTGTTCCATCAGCCCAAAAGGCAAAAATTTACATGAAAAGAAGAAAAAGTGTACCAGAGCAACCCCATCCATCTATCACACATGCTCAGGGAAAAGGAACTGCCCACTGAAATCAGTCAAAGAAAACAGAAAAATTACTCACCTCAGCTACATACAGACAAAGACTGAATCAACTACAAACTACTAGAAGACTCCACTCATCATGACAGCCAGTACTAGAGCCAGAGTCCTTCAATATGTGGAGGAAGTGTGAAAGCAAAGTACAGGAAAGAGGGGGGGGAAACGAACACCCCAGCAAATCCCACAGAAACCAATACACCATCAAAGGAAAGACAAACTCTAGAAACCAACAAATATAACATTGAGGAAATGTGCTGCCTCCCAGACAAGGAACTAAACCTATGCATTTTACAACTATACAAAGAGCTAAGGAAAGAATTACCAAAATGCAAAGAAAAAGAAGTGAGAATGGCAGAGAAACTGGAAAAGTTAGAAGAAGAAATAGAAAAAATTAAGAAAGAAAACATCAACAAAGATAAAATAATTGAAGAATTAAATAATAAAATTGAATACCTAAAGAATCAGAAAAAAAACCCAAGATCTAAAGGTAGCAACAGAAGAGCTCAAAAAAAGCAAATAGTTATGAAAAAAGATGGGATGAAATTGAAATTTTCCTTAAACAAGGAAAACATAAGAGTCAAGGAAATCCCAGAAGGAGAAGAGAGGCACATGGGTACTGAAAGGCTATTGAAAGAAATAATGGGGAAACTCTGACTTCATAATCTCAAATATCATAATAGAAAAAAAAAAGGAAACCCTAACCTCAAAATGACCCTCCAAAAGTCAACACCAGAACAGCAAGTATCAATCATCACCCTAAATGTCAATGGTCTAAATTCAGAAATCAAAAGACACAGCATAGAAGAGTGGTTCAAAAGCAAAGCCCAACATGCTGCTGCCTGGAGGAAACACACTTAAACACAAAAGATAAGCACAGACTAAAAGTAAAGGTCTGGAAAAAATTCTGCAAGCAAACAACCCCCAGAAGAAAGCAGAAGTAGCCACACTAGTAGCAGATAAAGCAGACTTTAAGCTAAAAAAGGTGACAAGGGATAAAGAAGGATTATATATATATATATAGGTAAAAGTGTCAATACATAACAAAGACATAGCAATAACATATACACACTAAATGAGGGAGTAAATTCATCAAACAACTACTAACAGCACTGAAAACAGACATTGGTGAAAATACATATGTAGTAGGTGATTTCAATACACCACTCTCACCAAAGGACAGATTAACAAGATAAAAACTAAATGAAGACACAAAAGCCCTAAATGAAGATCTAGACCATATGGACCTAATAGATATCTACAGGACAATGCACTCCTAAAAAAAAGAAATACACATTCTTTTCAAATGCACATGGATCATTCTCAAAAATCGACCACATATTAGTACTTAAGGCAAACATTAACAAATATACAAAGACTAAAATAGTACCAACATTTTTCTCTGATCATAAAGGCATCAAACTATAAATCAACAATGAAAAGAAAGCAGAAGAATGCCAAACACATGGAGATTGAATAACATGTTACTAAATAAAGACTCTGTAACTGAGGAAATAAAAGAACTAAAACCTTCCTTGAAACAAATGACAAAGAAGACACAACATTCCCAAATGTCTGGAACTCAGCAAAAGCATTTTTAAGAGGAAGGTTCACAGCAATACAGGCTCATATCAAAAAGCAAGAAAACAACCAAAGAAATAACCTAATCTCTCAACTCAAAGAACTAAAAAGGAACAAAAAAAAAAAACTAAATCCCAGCAGAAGACAAGAAATAATAAAAATAAAAGCAGAAATAAACAATCTACATAGCAAAAAACACCATCAAGAAAATCAACAAAACCAAGAGTTGGTTCTCTGAAAAAAATAAATAAAATTGATAAATCCCTTGCAAAGCTCACAAAGAAGAGAGAACACTCAAATAAGCAGGATTACAAATGAAAGAGGAGAAATTACAACAGACACAAAAGAAATCCAAAGGGTAATCAGAGATTACCATGAACAATAATATGCAAACAAATACAACCTGGATGAAATGGACAGATTCTTGGAAAGATACAACCACCCAAAGCTAAATAAAGAAGAAGAGAACTTAAACAAACCAAACACAAGCAGTGAAATTGAAGCAGTCATCAAAACTCTATCTAAAAACATAAGCCCAGGACCAGATGGCTTCACATATGAATTCTGCCAGACATTCAAAGAGGAAATAATGCCTGCACTACTAAAGCTTTTTCAAAAAATTGAGAAAGAAGGAAAACTACCAAACACATTCTATAAGGCAAACATCACACTCATACCAAAACCAAATAAGGACAGCACCAAGAAAGAAAAGTACAGACCAATTTCCCTATTGAACATGGACGCAAAAATTTTAAACAAAATCTTGGCAAATCAAATCCAACAATGCATAAACAGCAATATTCACCATGACCAAATGGGATTTTATCTAGGGGCATAAGGATGGTTCAACATCTGAAAATCAATTAACATAATGCACCACATCAACAAGGAGAAAACCAAAAACCATATGGTCATATCAATAGATGCAGAGAAAGCATTTGATAAAGTTCATTTATCAAATGATAAATTTTTATGATAAAAGCTCTTGAAAATGTGGGGATAAAAGGAACATATCTCAACATAATAAGAGCAATCTATGACAAACCTACAGCAAACGTCATCTTAAATGGGGAAAAACTAAAATCATTCCAACTAACATCTGGAACCCAGCAAGGATGCCCACTCTCCACTACTTTTTAACATTGTTCTAGAAGTTCTAGCAAGGGCAAGAAGACAAGAGAAAGACATGAAAGGAGTACAAATAGAGAAAGAAGAACCGAAGCTCTCATGATATGCAGATGATACTACTCTTTATGTAGAGAATCCAAAAAAATCCACAGAAAAACTTCTTGAAACAATAAACCAGTTCAGGAAAGTAGCCAAGTACAAAATCAACACAAAGAAGCCAGAATCTTTCCTGTTCATAGAAAGTCAAGCAGAAGAAATTAAAAAAACATCCCATTTACCATCACACTGAAAAAAATAAAATACCTGGGGATAAACCTAACAAAACACGTGAAAGATCTATACAAAGAGAACTTCAAAATGCTGCTAAAAGAGATAGAAGAAGACATAAGGAAATTGAAAGACATTCCCTGCTCATGGATTGGAAGAATAACATCATCAAAATAGCCATCCTTCCCAAAGCAATCTATATAAAAATTTCAACAACATACTTCAAAGAGATATAACAAAAATTACAGAAATTCATATGGAATAACAAAAGACCTTGATTATCAAAAAACCTCCTGACCAGAAAAAGAGAATGGTGGTAATAATATTCCAGACTTCAAACTATACTACAAAGCCATAGTAATTAAAACAGCTTGGTACTGGTACAAAACAATCAGACTAATGGAACAGAACTGAATCCCCTAAAATAAGGCCATATATAGTCAATTAATCTTTGACAAAGGAGTGAAAAACTTACATTGGGACAAGGACAGCCTCTTCAATAAATGGTGTTGGGTAAACTGGAACAAGACATGCAAAAAAGTGAATGAAGATACCTCCCTCACACCATGTACAAAAACTAACTCAAAATGAATAAAAGACTTGGACATAAGACATAAAAAGACTTGGACATAAGTCTGAAACCATAAAATACATAGAGAAAAACCTGGGCAAAACCCTTCATGACTAACAATTCAGAAATCCATTTTTGGCCATATCTATAAGATGCCAAAAAAAATAAAGCAAAATATAAACAGCTGGGCCTACATCAAACTAAAAAGCTTCTATACAGCAAAAGAGACAACAGAAAAAACAAAAAGAATACTAGTCAAGTGGGAAAATTTTTTTGCCCTCCATGCAAGTGATAATGGTCTGATATCAAACATACCCAAAGAACTAACACAACTTAACAAAAACAAAGCAAAAAAAAAAAAAAAAACAGTTAAAAAATGCGGAAAAGATCTAAAAAGACACTTCTCTAAAGAGGAAGTCCAAATGGCCAAGAGGCACCTGAAAACTGTTCAATGTCACTAGCAATTAGGGAAATGCAAATCAAAACACAATTAGATACTACCTTACACCAGTAAGAATGGCCCACATCCAAAAAAAACAGACAACAGTAAGTGCTGGTGTGCATGTGGAGAGAAAGAAACACTTTTACACTGCTGGTGGGAATGCAAACTGGTCCAGACACTATGGAAAGCAGTGTGGAGGACCCTCAAACTAATGAAAATGGAACTACCATTTGACCCAGCAATTGCTCTTCTGGGCATCTACCCAAAAGAGACCTCAATGTGAATACAAAGGGACACCTGTTTTCGGATGTTTATTGCAGACTATTTATAATTGCAAGGACATGGAAACAACCCAAATGCCCCAAGACAAATGACTGGATGAAAAAGATGTAGTATCTATACACAATGGAATATTACATATCAATTAAAAATGACAAGTTTGATGATTTTTTTTTTGGTAACATGGATGTACCTAAAAGAAATGATATTGGCAGAAACAAGTCAGAAGGAAAAAGACAGACTCACTATTATATGGACAGTCAAACAAAAGTACACAACTGCAGGAGTGGACCAGCTGGAGTAGCCAGGAAGGGGAGGTGGTGGGTGACCCCCAGGGATCACAATGATGTGAAATATATATATATGTATAAATAAATTATTTAAATAATTAAAAAATAAATCTAAAACACTCAAAAAAATAAAAATAAAATTCCTAAATCCATCAATTTTTCTCAATCACTATTTAAGATTTCAACATAATTTAGTACAAATTTGAACATTCAGAATAGAATGGAAATTTAGTCTCATTTTAGAAAAAATGTTTTTATTAATGTGGAAGCTCAAAATTCTTTGGGCAATAGGGAAGAACTCAGTATTTTCCCTGGATTTGGAAGGAAACTATGTCCTTAACCCAATGATAATTGCTAATTGTGCATTTGCAACAAGGAGAGTATCATATTTCATTTAATAAACAAAAATATAATTATTCAGGATTAAAAATTTGCAACCTGTAATAATATAGAAAACCAAAATAAGATTATAGGAATAAAAGAAGGGCAAAGAAAAATGTACTGAAATATAATGAAACAGAATACATTGAATATTCACTCGTAAAAATTTGATGTGATATATAAATCATACAACTTAAAATTTTTTAAAGAATATGTCAGCAACTATGACATAAATACTATATTTTGTAGACACTTTCGAGTGACAAAAATGTATTGTCTAACTTTTATATATCTCACACTTTTCTTCAATATGAATTCAATATAAAGACGATCCAGGTAAAACAAGGCAGTAACTCTTTACCAAAACTACAATCCCACAGGTGATCTCAAAACTGAATCTCACTGAAAACAAGAAGAGGAACCAATCCTGCTCAAAATCAGAATGAGGTGCAGATAAGAGTTCCTTGCCTGATGAAAAAGCAGCTACATCGCTTTGTGAAAGAAAGAGGGTGTAGCACAGAAGTGCTAGTCTCTGCTCTAATACAGAGGTTTGTTTTCCATGCAACACTGTTGGCAACAAACAAATGAAATCATAAGCACAGATATTTGTTGAACAACAGGCAGAGTGAATGAAATGTGTAGCATTGCAAATATCTTCAGTCCTGCTAATTCTCACAGAGTGGGTCCCAATGTATAATAAGCCTGACAGATTGCATGTATTTGAAAGAAATGGACTCTAAGACAATGTTGCCCGTCACTTCTCCAAGTATCCTCAGAATATTCATTGTAGTTTTCAGAATCCTACCAGTGTAATTATGGACTTAAAATCAGAAGACGGTCAGTAGTTCCTTCATCTAAAAAAAAAAAATGAAATAAAAGATGAATAGCAATAAATGCATAAATAGATTCCGTTTCTTCTCACCATGCAAAGACATGCATCCTCAACAAAAGACCTGCATTTCCAGGTCACATTTGCACCCAGCAAGTTGTCAGGATCCTTTCCAAGGGAAATTTCTGCTGTGTTCTCCAGTGAGAAGTTTGAATGGAGGCAGTTTTTATACCAGAACACTAAGTGATTTGTCAGAGCTTTTTGATTTTTTGAAATACATTCTTTAATTCAACTTTTATGTATTTTATAAATTTTAGTACAGCAATTTTTGAAGAATCAGAACATTTGCCATTGAGAAATCACAGCAAGAAAAGCAAAAATATTTGTAGATCTATGCATTAATATTTTATGTAAAAAGTTTTTGTTTTCTTTCTCTGATTTACACTTTATATTAATTATACCTGCCTTTTTATCCAATATAAATATACCCAGACTATTTTTCAAAGTTCCACTTTGACCTTCTACTTTTCTCAGTGATTCCAGGAGCATTCCTGAACTATTTATTTTATTCAAAATAAGTAATAAAATGTCCTGGCAGGTTTTTATTATTAGTCCATCCTTATAGATAAATAAGGAGTAAACTTACTAATAAGTTCCCACAAAGAGGGAGAATGGGTATCATTTTTTACATGAGGTACCTGCCAAACAAACCATATCTGTCAAAACCCTTGAACAATTTTGACAACATTGGAGTATATGACCCTTACTAATTCTTGCTAACATTTCTCTTTTGGTCATATATTCATTCTACAGGTTACACAAGTAAGATAAAAGAACAAAACTTCATGTTAATAGACATTCAATGTTGGAGACCGAGACGGCTCTACCCCACCCTCGCTTCCCAGAACAGTAAGAAAAAGGTCAGGGTGCCTCTGCTCGGAGCACAGTGACCGCAGAACACCTGCAAACAGCCAGAATGACTGGAACTTGGGGCAGGAACTTCCCTCTTGACCCAACAGCCTCATGCCCACATTCGTACCCTCCCCTGCCTCTGTAATTCTTCATCGAATACAATGCTGTGCCCCTCCCGTTAGCAACACCCCTATA
>PVHY01005918.1:0-78818 GCA_004024945.1 Uropsilus gracilis | reverse complement strand
CCACATCTTGTAGCCTGAAGTAACTATTACATAACATTATTTTGTAAGAACCCATATGAAGCTTTTTATTGTCACATGATGCACATGTTAACCAGCTCAAATTTGGGAAAACTTAGCTGAATAAGTAGCAGCAGTTAAAATAGTTTATGATTATATGCATCCATTTTAAAAAACTCTTGAGTTGCTTAGACTTTTGTTTTACTTTTGAAATTATTATATAATTTGTACTTATTTCATGACTTTTCAGTTAAGTAGTTCTGTTTCACTGAATTGCTAGTACGCTTTTAAATTCACTTCTCTTATCCCAGGCATGCAGACTTCTTATTGGCTCTATGTGATATTCATATGTATGTATGTTTGTGTTTTTTCAATGTATTTAGCAGCAAATGAAGATCCAGAGTGGATATTAGTTGAGAAAGATAGATTCCTGAATGATTATGACAAAGATGCCGATGGCAGACTTAATCCCCAAGAACTGTTGTCTTGGGTAGTACCCAATAATCAGGGCATTGCACAAGAAGAGGTAAGTGTTATTGAATGACTCTTTCCCCAGATTAGGTGCAATTGATAGAAAAGGAAGTTCAGACTCATAAACCAAAGAAAGAAGTAATGGAGTTTGCTTATTTAGGATGATTCATTGCTATATATTTTTTCTTTCTTTTTATTGAGGTCACACATCATTGTATAGAATTCAGGTGTACAGTTTCTCACAACTGTTTATGGGGATGTAATCCCATCCCCACTACCAAATATCCAATCACCACAAAATGATGCTTCCCCCTCCACCTGTTCCCTCCACACTTCCTGTCTGGTAATTATCATCTCATTGTCAATCCTCTTGGTGTCTGTTATATTACACAAGTGAGTGAACTCATACAGTATTTGTCTTTCTAATTCTCACTTAATTCACTCTGCATAATCCCCTCAGAGTCAATGACAAGAATTCATTTTCTTTTATGACTATTTGTTGTGTATATATCCCATATTCTTTATAAAATTATCCTCTACTGTATATGTAGGTTGTTTCCATATCTTGGTCCTTATAAATAATGCTGCAGTGATGTGTATGTCTTTTCAAATTAGTGTTTTCAAATTCTTCAAGGTAAGTACCTACAAGTGAGATTACTAGATCATATGGTAGTTGTATTTTAATTTTTGAATAGCATCTGTTCTGTTTTCCATAGAAAATAGAATGACTTTACATTTACATTGCATTGGTGGAAATTTACATTTTCACCAATATTAAACAAGGGTTCTTTACCGGCACTTATTTCTTGAATATTTTCTTGACTTTTTTTGGTAATAGTCATTCTAACTGGTATGAAGTTAAATCTCATCTTCTATATAAAAAGTATAGAACATCTTTCCTGTCAGCCATCTGTGTGTATGTGTGTGTATATTTGTATGTACATATATAACATACAAACATTTGTATGTACAAAATGTCCATTTAGATCCTCTAGCCATTTTTCTTACTGTGGTAACAATGGTTTACAACACTATATGATTTAGGGGAACAGATTCACATCTCTTAATATGTCACCACATCACCCCCACCATCAAAGCATTGTAGTTCTTTACCCTAAGCCTTTACCTAAAGGGGCTCCAGATATGGGGTATATTAATTTCATTTAACTTTGAGATTCTGAAAGAAAACTGAATGGGAAAGAGGCAGGACCCACAGAAATTCAGGAGATGAAAGACTCCATAGACAGACCCAGTTATGATATGTAGTATTTAGACATTAATGAATATTTGACATACCTGAATGGTTTTGACAAATCATGTTAAAATGTGAAACGTCTTGCTGAAAATATTTATTATACTTAGCATCTTTTGGTTTTGTTTTGTTTTAAAGGCTCTTCATCTAATTGATGAAATGGATTTGAATAGCGACAGAAAACTCTCTGAAGCAGAGATTCTGGAAAACCAGGACTTGTTTCTTACGAGTGAAGCCACAGATTATGGTAGACTGCTTCATGATGAGTATTTTTATCACGATGAGCTCTAATCCATGGGTATATATGAGGAGAGTGCTGGCTCTTTTTATAATTTGTTACCAGCTTTACTTTCGTGATACAATATTATGTTATATTTTACACTCTTAACAACAGTCAAAATTATCTTAAGGTAGAAAATAATTTTGGCCTTCTTGAAGAAAAACAAAACAAAGCCTGATAATTTCAAAATATCGAAGAAATAAAACAATGCTGTGCCATATGACAAGTTGTCCTTAAATATTCATTCCGTTTAATACTGTATTGTGGAATATATAAGTTCTATTTCCATACTTGAAAAAAATGGAGGATTTTAGAGATGCCTGAATAATATTATTTAAGTAGTATGTGACTGCACTATTAATTTTTGTTTTGTTTTAAGTAGATTTAATTTGGGAACTGACAGAAAGTAAGTTGTTTTTAGATATAGCATTTTGTTTTAAAACCTTTAAAAGGAACCTTTAGAAGAACTTATATCTCACATATTAATGTTGAGAAGTTCTGCTTAATTTTAAGGTGGTTTCTATAAAGGGTTTTATTGTATGAAATAGAACTTTATATTTTTGCATATGTATAGATAGTAATTATATTTAATGTGTAACTATAGCATTATGGTGTGTGGAATTTGACATTGTCCAGAACTCTTCTTTTTTGACTGATTAAAAATGAACTGTCCTATCTTTTTATATGTTTGTTTTTTCTTTTTTAATATTCCAGATAAACTGTGAATTTCACATAGATTTTGTTGTATTATCCATTTTTCTGCCTTAGCCATATGTGCATTTGAGTAATAAGTGTCCTCAAAAGTGTTAAATTATTTTTGCTGAATAGTCTAATTTTGCCCCTTTACTGGGTAAAAGAAATCAGTTATAATTAAATATACAACTGATACATTTTGGTTGCTATTGTAGCAAATGTAGTCTTGCTATTTGAGGCTAGAAATAATTTTTTTTTTTTTTTTTTTTTTGAGACTAGGTCTCGCTATTTTTGCCTGTGGAACCGCAGGTGCTCGTTGCCCGGGGTACCACAGACTCAAGCAATCCCCAGCCTCAGCTTCCCAGGTTGCTGGGATTACAGGTGTGCGCCACCACACCCAGCTATTTTTTTGGAACTAGGTCTCGCTACGGGCCCAAGACGGGACTCGAACCGCGATCCCTAGCCCCGGCCGCTTCATAGGCTGAAGCTTACAGACATGAGCCACCGTGCCCGGCAGAAATAATTCTTTGTCTCAGTGAAAAATATACTGATTACCAAAGTGGTAGGATGGTGTGGGGAGGGAAGAGAGGTGCTAGGGGAAGGAACAATGAATAGGGTGTTAGCACTGTAACTTTGGGATGGCAAGTAGTGAGGTACTTTCATATATGAAGATGTGACATTATATTCCCCAAATTGTGTTGTTATGTAAAGGATTGCCAGATTAGTAAAATTTGAGAGGGTAAAAAAGAATTATACAAGTTGAAATCACCAGTATAACTTGTCAGTTGTACTGGAACTAAAATCATACTTGGTAAAGCATTTTTCCACGTCTAAATGTTCAGCTGTAACCTTATTCAGGAGATTGACTTACTTACTTGGGGGAAGGTTGACAACATGAGGAATTAATTTTTTTTCCTAGGTCCTACCCAGTTTTTCTTTCTATTTCTTTAAATTATGTTTACTTGTAGATAGAGCTATGCATTGTTATACCTGTTTTCCAGACAAAAGCTTCTTTTATATAGCATTCTGGGGATTCAGCAAGTCCTGTGAGTATTTTAGAGGATTAGAAGTGCTTTTTTATAAAATTGCTGTGTTTGCTTACCTCACCATTGTGCCCATTTCTGCTGATGTGAGGTGTCAATGGTAATTTCAAAAGTAATGTAAAAGGTTTTCACATCTGCAGGGTAGTTTGCTTCCATGATATCTAGTTAACCTACCACAGTTTATCTGGCCACAGCAGTTTAGGAACTAGAGCTAAATCAATGTCATATCAATATCTATCACTTTGTCAACCTTGGGATATTTGGAATGACCAGTTTTATTAGCATGCTTTTCTTACTAGATTTCCCAAAATCTGTACCAGGATCATTAGATCATCAGATAAGGATTTTAATCTTGATCTTACTAAGAGCATTCTACATTCAGCCTGATAGCATGAAAAACAAAATTTGGTGACATTACTAGTGTTCACCAATATCTGTTGTGACTTTAGTTCCCAGCTGAAAATTTATTCACTCCCCAACATCCTTGCAGGTAAGCAGTGCTAGTGGTAACCAGTTAAATGTAAATGGAAATGGTGTGTGTCACTCTCTGACCCGGCCTTGCACATGTTATTGCAGAGAAGGCCTAAGTTTAACTGGGAGCCACAAGATCATAGCAACTTTGATTTCTAAGGAACTACAAGGAGGTCAGCTAGACTTTCAGTGGATTTTTCATGATCGAAAAATGAACTTCCATCATGTTAAAACCAGGTTTTTGTGTTTCCTTTAAACCACAACAGAACCTATCCTTACTAAGTGAAGATTTAATTTTGTACAATTAACTTTTATAATACGCTCATAGAGAAAAAGAATCATCTATATATTCTACTAATCAAAATAGAAAAGTTTTGTTTTTAAGGTTTTTATTTGGATTTACTTTTAAATAAACCTCATTAAAAATAAAGCTTTTATTTTTTTTTAACAGAATTAGGACAGTTTGAATTTTTTCCTTATAGAGAATAAAAACAGAATGAGTTTTTCTGAATTATTAGCTGATTCTGAACAAAGGACTTCACTGCCATTGTTTAAGTACCACTTTCAAAAGGGAAAGATTGATGGGATTTGCACAGATCAGTTTCTATGTGATTCTGACTGAGCAGATACAGAGCAGAAAATGACTGTCCAGTCAGTCATGTGAACTTAAAGGAAGTCAGGACACTCCAAGTAAAACTACCATGACTCGTTTGCTTTACTTAGTTCTTCCTTTAGAGTTATGTAGTTATGAAAATGGACTTTTTAAAGAGCATACTGCAAGACTGCAAAAAGTGATTTCCCAGTATGCTGCTCCCCACATATGTACAGCTTCCCACTATCAAAATCCTGGCCCAGAGTGGTATGTTCATCACAAGTGTTGCACCTACATAGACACATAATCACCCTAGGACCATCGTTTACATTAGGATCAAACTTGGGTGTCCGTCCTATGAGTTTGGATAAATGTGTAATGGTAGTCTAAGGAAGAAAATGACAGAATGACCAGTACAGTATCAAACAGTTGTTTCATTGCCCTAAAATCCTCCGTGCTACACCTATTTGATCCTACTCCATCCCTAGTTCCTGACAAACACTGAATTTACTGTCTCCCTACTTTTGCCTTTTCAAGAATGTCATATGGTATGTAGCTTTTCCAGATTGCTCTGCAGTTTTAAATGTAGAAATAAATTTATATTATTCTTTAAGTTTTTTGTGTTAAAATATTTCCTTGTGAGAAATTTCTGCTTTTTCACTTTGGAAAATGACTTTAAAAAGCCAGTCTCAGTCAAATTTTTCAAACTGTAAAAACTAATCTGCTTCATTTCAACTTTAAGTTTTTGTCCAGTAAATATTTTGTCAGATTTCCTGGCTGATAAAAAACTTTTTACAACTGATACAGTGAATGGTTCAATTATGGAAGGGCCACGAAAGCATCTCCATTTTATTTGGGGCGGGGGGGGGGGGGGGAGAATCTAAATACAAAGGAAAACAAGTACAATGAAATACCTAGAGTTGGCCCTCTTTATTTCAAATTAATCAACATAGTTCATGAGCTGCAAAAAAAGAAACCATTTGAACATATAAAAGTACGTAAAGTGTATAAAGAATATATCAAACTATTTAAAGAGATTTTAAAAATCATCTTTAATATTGGCTTAATAGACCTTAAAAGAATAAAAGCCACCCTTTAAAAAAATTCTTAGTTGGCTTTTCTGCAGAAGGCACCACTTACTGCTTTCTTGCCCCAATAGTGGTGGTTGGCTGACACAGGTAAGGAGAACATCCCATCACAAGGATAAGCAAAAACCAAGGCCTCTTGTGCCAGCTGCTAGCCTATTTCAATTGATATTTTGTTGTTACACCTCTATGTTGGAAATAACATTTTGTGAGAGTAATGAAAAAGAGTGTTTTTTTGTTTTGTTTTGTTTTTTTGAGACTAGGTCTTGCTATTTTTGCCTGTGGAACAGCAGGCTCTCGTTGCCTGGGGTACCACAGACTCAAGCAATCCCCAGCCTCAGCCTCCCAGGTAGCTGGGATGACAGGCGTGCACCACCAAGCCCAGCAAATTTTTTTGGAACTAGGTCTCGCTACGTGCCCCAGGTGGGACTCGAACTGCGATCCCTAGCCCTGGCTGCTTCATAGGCTGAAGCTTACAAGCACGAGCCACTGTGTCCGGCCTAAAAAGAGTGCTTTTAACTATAGGCTGCCCTCCTGGTGGTAAAGAAGGGGAAGCTAGGCTAAACTGAGGCTAGATACAACTAGAGTACTTAAGTAACAAATCATGTTGAATTAGTCTGTTGTCTTAACTTCTTGTACCCTTCTCAAACCGGGTACAAAACAGACACCAGAACAAAGCAGGGAGAGACTGATATTTTAAACCAGCACTCCACCATCGCAAACAATGGCAGATGACTCAAAGCAACAATAACATTTATTTACAAACAAGGAAAGAACCAAAAATCACTGAGGCCACAAGTGTCCAGTTGTCTTACCCCAGTTACAGTTCAGTCTCAAAGTCCTAAAACACTTCCAAGATGGCATCTTCTCACCACTCAGACCTGAACAAGCGCTTTACCAAGAAGCACGTGTCTTACATGGCATCTTCTTACCACTCCAAACCTGACGCAGGTATTTCACACCAAAGCCAGTTTCCAACAAGTGCAATTCTCTGGGAGGCACCCAGATTCCAAGTTTCTTCACATCTTCAGTGTACATAGGTCCCAAGTTCCAAGCAAGCTGTCCACTCTTCCATAGGTCCAAATTCCAGTTTCCAAAATAGGCTGGTACTTGGGTTTCTTGTAGCTTTTCCTCTTCTCTGGAATGACCAAATCCTGGGGTGCCAACCTTGTGGGCTGCAGCCCATGAGTGAGTGCTTCACCATACTGCTTTTCTGTGGCTTTTCTCATGCCAGCTCCACCCCCAGTTCTTCACTTACCCTCAAGGTGTGATTTGGGCAATTTCTCCCTATTGGTGTTCCCAGCTATGCCACTCACCAGTCACCAGGTATGCTGTATGGACCCCAGTCTATCAGCAAAATTCTCCCAACTCCCAAACAATCCACCAAAGCAAAACTAATTACCACAAGCTCAGAGGAGGGGAAAGAGTGGAGAATAATGCCCTTCTAAATGTAAAGATGAGATAAACATAAAATTTTAATAAAGTTTCATATGTGGCTTGAAAAATCACAATTTATCCAGAAATTAATATGTTCTTTCACTTTTAAAAAATGGAATATAAACTAATTGAGGGCTGCAGGTATATTATACCTCCAGTGCCTGGTGTGTGAGTAGCTCACAGAGAGATTTACTGAATGAGCTTACAAATGAAATGGAACAAGGTAAGAGCTGGCATACAGTAATTTGTTTCCATCTGTTTTTCACCTTGATGTCTCTTAATCTGCTCTTGCCTTGTGGTCACTATCTCTTTGCCTATTTAAATATATTTATTTTAAGGTGTCTTGTTATAGTTGTAGTCCTTTGTCCACAGACTTGTGGACATTGTGGTTTGCATACTTTCACGGAATTTGTTATCAATAGTTATTTACATGGAAGTCTGGTTTGCCCAAGGTTGTGGAAGGATCCTTTGTTAAGCCTGGTAAGTTTTAGTTTTAGACTGGTTGTGTTCAATTCTGTAGATTTGACTGTGTGAATTTGGAACTCCTTTATATCTTCATTGGCACAGTTTTGGATTCCAGTTTCATATCAGTGACTTTATTTACTCATGCTTGGAAGATACTATACCTCCTTACTCCTTTTAGACCAATAAGTGGGGTTTTTCTAGTCTCCATCTCAGATCTCCCTTCTCCGTCCTGACCAACTATTGGGTAAATGAGTTTTTCAGGGTTTTTGCCCTGCCACCATTAGCCTTTGACCAGCACCTTTTTTATTGCATACTTCTCATGATTGTACACAACTTGGTGCAATGGATGTGTGCATGTGTAAGTGAGATTGGATGGCTTCATAATACCATCCTGGGAATAGCCAGGCCTCAGGCCTTATTTCCCTCTTAGGCACTGAGACCATAATTCCAGTGGCTAAAGCCACATGTAGAGACCAGATCTGATCTCCCTGTGAGTTGTCATGCCCTGTTCATTCCTTCCTTGTTTTCATTCCATCTTTTTCTCACATCTCACATCTTTTTCGCTCTTGCATTCTGATTTTTATTAGTAAAAGTTTGGATTGTATTTAGTCCAGCATTTCCATGTCTTCAGGGTAGCAGTTAATCAACCATGATGACCAGAAACCCTGATATTAGTTCTTTGAAAAAGGAGGTTTTTATGTGATTACAAGTTAGGAGCGTATAACAGTGCAAAGTGTAAATACAGTCTTATATAACTGTTAAAATAAAAATGCAACATCCCACTACTAGTTAGATTCATTTGCATTTTGTTCCTTAAACTGCCATGAGGACAAAGCAAACCAAAGATCAGTTGTCAGTTAAATGGCTTAAGCTAAGAATTCTTAAGATTCCTCATTAGAGTGATGGGGATATGCCAAAGGACACTGGAGTCTGTTTGTTTTTAATATATTTTTATTCATACTTTAGATTTACAGTAAAGGCAAATGATTATTGGAAAGCCTCTCCCCCACCCACCGTTGACGACCCCCTCTGTTCACTCCGACCCCGCTCCTTGTTTTTTTTTGATCTATGTTGAGTCCTTTGGTCACTTCGTTTTCTATGGCAATGTCCTTTTCTTTGGTGAGGGACTGTGATCCTAGAGTATAGCAAGCCTTGTTGGTAGACGTTCAGTCTTATCTCTGTACTGGGTAGCCATTCATTCTCCTTTGGAATCTATTGGTGTTTTCTCTTGTTGACGGTCTTCAATCAATTCCATTCATTGTAGAAGATACTCGTTGTGGAGGGCATCTGCTGAAAGACTTTGCAGATCATTTCCTCTCCTTCCGATTGTAGCTTTGTGTGGGCCTGCAGCCCCATCTCTGTGACCTTCTTTCTTGAGTTGTGTATCAGTCCTTAACTTTTGGCACATCCACTCATTGTGTGGTCTTCAGTGTGATTCTGTGATAGGTGATGTCCATGATCATTTCTCCAGTCCAGTATATCTTGTCTTTATCACAGTTCCTTCTCTCGTGGTCCACTCGTATTTGTACACAATATTTTGCTCAGTCCCTCACCAATTCAGTTGGTTCAATGAATTATTCTCTTTCCTTCTGAGGACTAATAATTGGGGTTAGAGTGAATGAGGTGCCTCCCACCCCGCTGAGTGTGGCCGTGGGCAGGCCCGGAGCCCTATCTGGGTTCCAGCTCTAGAGTCACTTTGCAAGGGTTCCCTCTGGTCACACATAATGTAAAATAAAAACACCAAAAAAGATCATGATAATAAATTTTCATTTTTAATAAAACTAGACCCTATGAGTCTCTGCCACAAAGTAATAAATTAAAAAAAAAATGAGTGTACACCAGTAAGAATGGCCCGTATTTAAAAAAATACATATATTGGCAAGGATGTGGAGAAAAAGGAACACTTTTACACTGCTTATGGAAATGCAAATTGGTGCGGTCACTATGGAAAGCTGTATGGAGGACACTCAAGCCATTAAAAATGGAACTATCATTTGACCCAGCAATTCCACTTCTGGTAATCTACTCAAAGGACACCAGAACACTAATTCAAAGGGAAACCTGTACTCCTATGTTTATTACAGTACTATTTACAATAGCCAGGATATGGAAACAACCCAAATGCCCCCAAACAGATGAATGGACCAAAAGGCTATCATATATTTACACAATGGAGTAGTATTCAACAATCAAAAGTGATAAAATCATGCCATTGGCAGCAATGTGGGTAGAGCTGGAAAAGATTATGCTAACTGAAATTAGAAGGAAAAAGAAAAATACCGATGGTCTTACATGTGGAATTTAGATAAATCAAGCAAAAGCACAAGAAATAGTAAAAGATAGCAAGTTGACTTTAGAAATGAAACATCCAGCAAAGGAGCAAGAAGGAAGGGGGTGAAATGGAGGGAAGAACACAGGGGAAAATGGTGATGGGTCTCAGGTGATAAGGTAGTGGGAGAACTATGGGGACTACAGCAATGTAAAATGAATTAATGAAAAAAAAAATAACGGTGTGGACACCCGATTCAGTCATGCTGCTGGGCACTGAGCCCTCAGCTACCCAGCCTGCCGTGCTCCTTTTGGGGTTCAGGGAACGTGAGGTAGGGGGACCCCACTGCATGCCAGGGTGGTGGGGAGCACCTGGGGGCACCCCCCCACTACCTCGTGATATGGTGGCTGGGGAAGGCAGGTGTAGCCCCACTCACACACTTGGTTCAGCCATGCTCTGGGCACTGAGCCCTCAAGCCACCTAGCCTGCCGTGCTCCTTCCGGGGTTTGGGGAACGTGGGGGGGGGGGTGCCGCATGCCAGGGCGGCAGGGAACAGCTGGGACACACACACCACCACCACCCCCGGCCACCGTACCATGAGGTGACCAGGGGAGACGGGTAAACCCGCCCACATGCCAGGTTCAGCCATGCTCCAGTCAACCTTCACCAGTAGCAACTAAATCAGTGATTCAACAGCAGTTGCACACGAATACGGAGCTGAAAAACAAAGAAGTATTCCAGAACAACGAACATGTCAGATCCATGGAACACAGGACTATAAGACTGATTATAGAGACAGACTACCTCAGAAAGACAACCACTGAGATCTACAACGATAGGAATGGAATTTCCTGTACAGAGATGCCTTCAGCATGATCAAAGGACCCTCCCACTTTAGGGGGCGAGGAAAGCCACAGAGATGGGCAGTGACCTCATGATGAACCAGACCAACTATCTGCCAGGGCCTATCTTGATCAAAAAAATGGGTGCACAAACTTTGGCTGGGAGAAACGTTCCCAACACTAGCAACCAGAACTACAAAACAGAGAAGGAGCAAAATATGACAGAAGATGGGCGGAGCAGCTGACCAGAAAAGAGGAGGCACTGAAAGAACACAATGGTGTGAACTGGTGGCCAGCAGCAAAAAGACATTTGGAAAACTAAGCAAAGCACAGGCCACTGTGTCCCAGGAAACTGCGTCCACACTGGACAAAAGAACATTGCTACAGTAAAGAAGAGGAAGAACCCAAGGGACTAAAAATTAAACAATAAACGGCAGTGAAAGAAGAGATGGAGAGACCAGGGAGGTGGGATGGGGGAGGAACACCCAAAAGGCAAATGTAAACAAGACTTATTTAATAAAAATATATATTATTTTTAAAAAAGTAGTGGAGTAGAAAGCAAACACTCTTCCATACAGCAGGATGCCAACTAATAAAGATGGAATGAACAATGGAGTTAGAAAATCATTAATGGATGCCAGAATTAGTGGGTGAAAGTTTAATGCAGAGCATTGCATTTATAGTTTCAAAACATCCCCTCACAAATACTTTTCATTACAAAGACAAAAATAGTAACTTTGAAACCTGGTGGACACCACCTTAATTGAGTGCTGAAAGCTAACATCTCTAATACCAGAATGAACTACATGGCATGTTTCCTCAGCTGCTCTCTAAAAAGGACATCAAAAGAAGTGACAGCTATTTTTAATGACAGAAGTCTTAACTCAGTGCCACTGCTGGTTCCTCCTGGAGAAGCTGAGTCCCGTTGCCTGAGTGCAGAGCTCAGTTGACATTTCCTTGGAAACTCGATTCTAACAAACTAAACTGGAGTTTGCACCGTGTGCCTTGAGCTTGTGATTTGACTGCAGCCTCCTGAAACACCTTTTTCTTTGGGTTTTCATGATGCCATGTTCTTCTATTTGTTCTATATAATGAATACTTTTCAGATTCATGAACATTTCTTCTATCACCTGGTATTTATATGAGACTATCTCTTGCCATACTTTGCTTGAACTGTTACCACTACTCCATAGAACAAAGACTTTTAAGATGAGATCCCCAAATCCATATTGAAGGGAACTGCATGTCCCTGTTTGATCAGATATGGATACTTGAACTTTTCATGGCTTGAGAAGACCCTAAAGTGGACTTATTATCTCATCTGTGACACTGCCTACCTGTGGCCACCTCAATAAGAGGCCATGGAGTAACCTGTAGTGGTTTCAGAGGAAAGAATGGGAGGTGTTGAGCCAAGAGCCAGGTGGGGGGAGCATGAAATATGAGGTCTTGGAAGGCCCATTTTGAACCATATAGTAAGTATAATTACTATACTTATGGGTATAGTAATTAAACAGAATGGATCAGTGGAATAGAATTGAGAATCCATAAAGAAAAGCACATTTATAGACAAGAAGTCCAAGACCCACCAATGGGTAGAGAACAGTCACTTCATCCATAGTACTGGGACCAGTAGATGTCCACATGCAAAAGGAGACAGACCCCCTTCCTCACACCATATAAAAATTAACTAAAATGGATCCTTATTTGATTTAAATGTAAAGGTCAAAACCACTAAAGCTGTAAACGAAGTTTATGAGTAAATCTTTGCAACACTGGTGTGGGCAAAATGTTCTTAGATAACACAAAAGACAAAGGAAAATATAGAGAAATTGAACTTCATCAATATCAAAAGCTTTTGTATTTCAAAGTACCATGAAGGAAGTGAAAAAAACTGAGGGACTAAAAATATTTGCAAATCAAACACCCGATCAACAATTTATACCTAGAATATGTGTATTTAAGTCTCATAACTCAAAACAAACAAACAAACCAAAGAATAGATCACTGAATTGAAATATGTGTAAATTACCTGGGTAAGGTTGAATTTAGAATTACCAGGTGACCCCACAATTCCATTCCCAGATATGTACTCAGAAGAAATGAACCATATCCACACTAAACCTTGTATAAAAATGTTCATAGCAGCATTATTCATAATAGCAAATATCATGGAATCAGCCTAAATGTTCATCAACTGATGAATGGATAAATTAAAGGTAGTATATTCAGACAATTCATTAGTGTTTGACCACAAAAAAAGAATGAAATGCTGATTCATTCTACAGCATGGATGAGCCATGTGACATGATGCTAAGTCAGAAAATGACCATGTATCGTATGATTCAATTTATGTGAAGCCCACGGAGACAGTAGATTAGCAGTGGCCTGGAAAGAGGCAGAGAGTATGAACCATGACTCTAAGGAACACCTGCTTTTTTTGGGGTAAATGAAATATTCTAAAACTAGACCATACTGATGGTTACACAACTCTGTGAATACTCTAAAAACTATGGAACTGTACGCTTTATTTATTTTTTTGAGACTAGGTCTTGCTCTGTTGCCCAGGGTAGTCTCGAACCTGAGAACTCAAGTGATTCCTAGTCTCCACCTCCCAAATAGTTGGGATTATAGGCACATGCCACCATGCCCAGCTTTGAACTGTACACTTTGATTGGGATAATTTTGTGTGCATTATACAATAAATCCATTTGAAAAAGAAATAATAGAAGCAAGAGTTCCCCATCACACAGCCACTGTACAGGCCAGTGAACAGCCCTGAGTTTATCACCATCTTTCCTGCTGTAGACTCAGAATGTTATTTGGCAATGACAGAATAATAGCCACCTGAGGGACAAGAGCATCCTCTGCAAGACTGTAGCTTCCCTCCTCTAGGGAACCCTTCTCCCCTTTCAGGTCCCAGCACCAGAAAGGAGCTTTGGGAAGGGGGTAGAATGCTGTGTCGAGCAGATGACACCCCCACTACAACCTCCTGGAATGGGGAGCACCCTTGAGGCCACTTTGCAAGCACTTAAGAGTGGGGTCAGGGATGCGACGCGTCTGCAATGTGTGAGTAAGAAATCATTGTCCTTTGTCCTGCATGGTTTTCAAATGTCCCAGTGAATATTTCATGTAGGTTCAAGGCTTGCTTATGAGCATCTCAACCTAGATTCAAACTTCATTTTAGACAAAGTGATGTTCACATATTTCAAATGTTCGCTGAATTTCCGAATTTCAACTATTGTGTAAGTTAATGGGAAGTTGTTGTTGTTGTTGTTATATTTCAGAGCTTTTCCAAGATTTGCTCATCATTTCAGAAAACCAGTCGCAGGTGACATAGCCCCTAGTGCTGAGATCCTGGTAACAGCCCTGAGTCCTTTGCCCTTGACCCATTCAAGTTTCAGGCATCTGACTGTGGATCTTCCACATGTCTTCTGATATAATAATGCTCAAGGATTTACATCTTGAGGTAAGACTTCAAATAAATTACTTTCCTCTGTTTCTGCTCACTATTATAGTAAGAGATTGTACGGTAGCAGTCAGAGCCCCTCAGGAAATGGGTGGCATGCTAAGATTTAGGGAGGCAACAGATCAGCATGCAGCCCGCCATAGGCAACAGCAGAGGGCTCATCACCTCTTGGCCTGAAGGGGCCCAGAAAGGTATGATGTTGGAAAAGCTCACCCTTCCCCCCTGCTGTCTGGGCTGAATTATGTCCCCTCTCTAAATTCACACACCGGGGTCCTAATTAAGTACATTCATAAGAGTCCCTAACCCAACAGGACTGGTGTCCATATAAGTAAAGGGAGATGGATGTGCCCAGGGAGAAGGGAGGACATGGTGAGAAGGGGATTGTCTGCAACCCAAGAAGATGGCCACCTGGAACCAACCCTGGCTCTACCTCAATCTTAGGCTTTCAACCTTTGCAAAATATAGTCATTGTTGAAGCTCCAAGTCTGGTATTCTACTGCAGCAGCCCTAGCAGGCGTGTACATCTCCGCCCTGTGCTCTCACCCCACCCTGTGTGCTGTGACTGTGGGACTACAAGTTCTCCCTGTTATACTAAAGTAGAGCAGACCTATGATATCTTTCACGAACTGAAATGGAGTAAAGAAACAAATTCCATTAATGTATATGGAAATTGTTTGCATGTTCCCAGACCACTATATAACCTACCAAATCATACTGAGTAGCACATAAAACCTAAAAGCTCACTGACATATAGTACAAGCAGGAATGAAGCAATGCATACATGTCCTGTATAAAGTAGCCCCTGGGCCAGGAACTGGTCAGGGCACCTTGGCTGCTTAGGGGGCATACTGCCTCTAGAATGGCTGCTGGATATGACGTATGCCTTTCACATGCATACATGGCCTGTGTAAAGCAGCAGTTTCCTGGGGGGAGAAAAAGAGCCCTTTTCTGATTTATTTGGCTAGAGGAAATGGTGCTAATACTTTTGCATATCAGCGCAGTAAAATACAAAGTCAAAAAGGGGGGGTGTTAGGGGAGGGGTCACTGGATAAAGGCCAGCCCAGCCGGGCATGGTGGCATGTGCCTGTAATCCCAGCTGTTTGGGAGGTGGAGGCTAGGAATCACTTGAGTCCACGGGTTCGAGACTATCCCGAGCAACATAGCGAGACCTAGTCTCACAATAAATAGCTGGGCATGGTGGCATGTACCTGTAGTCCCAGCTACCTGGGAGGTTGAGGCTGGGGATCGCTTGAGTCCCTGGGATCATCAGAATCGGGACTACCCCAGGGAACATAGTGAGACCTGGTCTCAAAAAAGCAGCTGGGCGCTGTGGCGGCCACTTGTAATCCCAGCTACTTGGGAGGCTGAGGCTGGGGATCACTTGAGTCTGTGGGTTCGGGACTACCCTGGGCATCACAGTGAGACCTAGTCTCAAAA
This sequence comes from Uropsilus gracilis, assembly GCA_004024945.1. Lineage (NCBI taxonomy): Eukaryota > Metazoa > Chordata > Mammalia > Eulipotyphla > Talpidae > Uropsilus > Uropsilus gracilis. Next base: position 63,018 of record PVHY01005918.1, on the reverse strand, counting down.
AAAAAAAAAAAAAAAAGAAAAGAAAGAAAAAATAAAAAGGCCAGGCCAGCACTACCTCAGAGGGCCAGGGATAAATGCCTCCTAGCTCTCCTGCCATGCCCTCTCCAGAGCTCAGTACCTCTGGGTTCAGAGCAGAACATGGGTGTTCAGAGCAATACATGGCAGTGGGGACTTTAAAAAATTGTGTGTATAGATAAGTTATACTCTCTATGAATTTCATTTCAAGATAGTGGAGCAGATGTCAATGTAATTGTTATAACAAGGAAGCATTAGTCTACTTAGGATAGAAAGTTCTGCTGCTGGAGCTACCAGTGCCTCAAGGGAGAAGGGCAAATAGATTTTGAGTAGACATCAGTTTAAAAAAGAAAGACCATATCTCTAATACTGTGTCCTGTACTGTGAAGTGAGGGAGTCATAACCACAAAAATAATGGGCAAGTTAGGAACTTGACTCAGACAGCCTTCAGGAACCCACTTCCCAATGGGAAAGGTGGATTTAACTCAAATGCTATCTGGGGACTATTATTTACTCAAAGTGTTAGCTACACAAAATTGCTGCATAATTTCCCCAAATAATAATATGATCTTGGTGGACTTAGTAATATGCAGTCACTATATTTAATATTACTATTAATATCATGACTATAGTTTGGGAAAAGGTAATGGATCTTAAGAGGCTAGCACAATTCTAGCATACTGAAAAAGAAGACATTTTACTAATCCAGAAGTAAACATAACAAAATGTAAAATGCACACCAAGGGAGGAGGGGGGGAGGACGGTCAAAACAGGGGAGGCAAGAGCACAGGGGACTATGTTGATGATCACAGGTGCCAACCAAGGTGGTAGGAGAATTATGGGAACTATACCTGAGAGAAGTCAAGTATTGTAAAAAATCAACAACCATGTAAGAAAATTTTTAAAAAAGAACAAAATGAAGGAAATCTCCACCAATGCACTTCACTTTGGCCATGGTGCTGGGAAAAGTCTGGTTTTTCATGTCTCTCGGTGTCTTTCCTAAAGCTCTTCCTCCCTTTGCACTTTTGAAGAACAGGTCTCTCCAATACGCATCACTTTAGCAAGTGGATTATTTTGAGCTGAGGTCAATCAAGATCCTATAGCCTTATGAAATGTTTACCATTTCCTTAACTGCCTAGAAGAATAAAAACTGGAGGTGTTACCCAGAAATAGGGTTTTTACCAGAAATAATCCGAGAAACCCCTCTATATGGCATATAAATCACCTATTCTTCATCTTCCTCCTCTCTTTGAAACCCTAGGCCTTATCCCATTGCTTAGCTCAGGATATCCCCTCGTTTTGCCCATTGGCTTTAGAATCCATGTTCATATAGATTCTTCATATTTATATAATTAAATTTATTATTGTCCTATTAATCTGTTCTGCTGTCCATTTAATTGCTCTACCAGTCCCAGAGGAACTCAGAGGGATAAAGAGAAATTTCCTCCTCCCCACCTCATACTCCATTAACCCATGACCATTTCCTAACTGGTCCTTATCCACCCTGTGAGCTCCCTGAAGCAGGACTGCTTTATATTCCCTTCAGTTTCAGCAGACACATAGCAGGAATTAAATATCTTCTTTAACTGATTGGTTAATTCTTTTCCCAGTGTGTAGGGGCTGAACCAGTGACTTTGAAATTTGGATACAGAAGGATCAACTCAAGAGCTGTTCAGAGATACTAAGGTCCATTCTTCCTCCTCAAATCTTATTCAGTCCATCTGCTGTGGGTTCAGATGACTAAAATATGCAGCCTGGGTGGAACGCTTGGTCTAGTTCAGGATGCCTGTCTTGGCCCTATTGACACTGGGACTGATGTAAATGTGGGTAGGGGGTGGGAGGGCCCGTCCTGTGCTAGATAGGATATTTAACTGCATCTTTGGCCTCTGTCCCTGAGATTCCAGGAGCACCCCTTTCCAGATGTAACAGATAAAAAATTTCTAGACGAGACCAAGTGTCCCTGGGGACAAAGTTGCGCCATTTGAAATCACAGGTCTAGTGGCTCTAAGTATTGCTTTAAGAGCCTGGTTTTGCAGGTCTGTAATTTTGTTTTCTGTGTCTGCTCTAACAGGAAGTTGCAGTTCCATCGGGAAGCGCAAGCTGGGCTCTGGAAATTCAAAACAGGTAATGGGGACAACTCAGACCCTCATCCCACTCCTCCTCAGAGGCCACAGCAGGTCTTTGTGCTTCTCTCTAGTCCCTATACTTTTTATCGGCCTGCTTTAGTTACCAGTTATAGCAACCAGTTAGAATTGAAGTGCTTTATATTTGAGGCATTTATTGAAATGAATATTAAATTTCTCAATTAAGAACAAATAAATTGCCTGATGATTAAGAATATATTGATTTCCCACCTCTACCTCAGTAAAGTTCCTGTGCTAACCTCCCAGGGGACAGCTAAAGTGAGGCCTGACATTGTTTGCATTCCTGAGTTACATAACCAACTTCAGTGTGGAATATGACTTGAACAGACTGAAACGCTGCCTTTTTATAAGAGGAATTTAAAAGTGGAGATGATGGATTTCACGATTTGACTTTCAAAGACAAGAATGTAAGAATTTTAAAATGTGGGAGTTATTTTTAAGACGTGTATGCTAATATTAAGTAAACTGAAATGAACTTTTTTCAGTTTGGGGGTGTATGATTTCAATGAATCTGTGATAGTAAAAAACCACTTCCTACCTTCTTCCCTCACCTTTTTCTTTCCCTCCTCTTTCCTTCTCTCCTGTTATGCAACCACCATCCTCACACCCAACAGTACTGCAACCATCCCTGTCGCTGTCATAGTTGTCGTCACTGTCGTCATCATGACAGTCATGCCGTGATTCAGTATAGGGGAAGCAGGAATCAGGCTCACCAATCTGTGTAGTTTTTTTATTGGTGGTAGCAGTTACACAGACACACCAGACAGGGCAGGGAAGGCCCCTCAGCCCCCAGGAATCTTCACACTCGGTCTCTGGGCTTTCTCTGGTGTTCTCTCATGCTCTCCCATGCTCATGTTCTCTGTGCCCTTTTATCCCCTCTCTCCTAGGCCCAGGTGTGTACACCTACACATGCGCACACCCACTGGGCTGCACAATTACGGGGAAGACGTTACTACAGGTGCTGGTTTTACAGCCTAAGGGAGGAAAAAGCCTGACCAAACTCTCTTAGCCAACACCCCCTCCCTCTTTTCCCATTCTCCCTTCTTTCCCTCCCTCCTGGCCCTGCCTTCCAACAATCATTTATTTACCTCTTGATGATGACCCAACAGGCGGTTGTAGTGCCCAGAGGTTACCAGGTGGATGGATTTTCCTGAAGGCGTGCAAATAGTCACGAGTGAGATAGACTTTGTCTAGATGGACAGGGCAGAAGCCCTACTGAAAATTAAAAAGTTACTGGAGAATGGCCTTGCATCTGGAAGCAGGAGACAGCCTAAAATATTCAATAAGAAGAGGAGTGGGAGATGAGTCTGCATTTTCAGCTTTGTGTTTGCTGACCTTTAGCAAGCTATCTCCCTATGTGTGTATTCAAGAGATAGAGGCCCCAGATGGGCATGGTGGCGTGTGTCTATAATCCCAGCTGGGAGGCTGAGGTTGTGGATCGCTTGAGTTTGCAGGTTGGAGACAACCCCAGGCAACATAGCAAGACCTAGTCACTAAAGAGAGAGAGAGAGAGAGAGAGAGAGAGAGAGAGAGAGAGGCTCCTAGTGAACTCTATTTAGTTAAGAAACCCTAGAAGTGAGTGTCTCAGGGGTAACCTGTTTGGGGTTATACCCTGTCACCACAGGGAGCCTTTGTGCTTTCCTATAAGGTTAAACTTTCTAAAATTCCCTCCTCACAGTCCAAGGTAAGTCCATGGAAGACCTCCCCAGTCTTCACGGTAAGAGGCAAGAATTCTGTTGAGATGGTACAGTGTAAGAAGCAAAAATAGCTAAGAAACAAACAAAATGACCTAGACTGGTGCCCTGCCCTTTAAGAACTAACAGTCAAGTTAGAGGAACAGACCCACACAAGACTACCTATAAGGGAGAAAGAGGAGCGTGGGAGGTAAGTGGGGTGAAGGCAAGCACTAGGGCTGAGTGTAAGTCAGGCTCAGCAAAACCTTTCCCACTTTCCTGAGACAACACCCTCAGCAGAGCCCTGCTCCTCTTTCTCTCACTCTGTCTTCAACCCAGCATTCCTTACCTCCTGTGCTATTGCGACTTGGTCATCTCTAGCCTGGATGAATGTAGACACCTTGTTCCTTGCTTCCATCTTTGACTCCCCATCCCCCTCTCCTCTTTTCTATAATCTGTTCTCTGAAGGGGACCAGAGGGTAGTAGAAGCCCAGCAGCCCCTGTCCCCACCCCCATACACACACATTGCCATTTCACTCATGGCAAGAAGGAAGTCCTTATAACAGCTATGTGGGCCAGTGGGCTCCAGTCCCTCCCCTGAATATTTATCTCTGGTCTCACTCTGCTTTTTTACCTTTTCATGCCCCTCCCTTCATGCTGGACACCAGTATAATTCCTTGAACATTCCAGGTATGCAGCACATTCCCACCTTGGGACTTCTGCACCAGTGCAGCTCTCCCAAGGAGGTACTTCCCTCGGATAGCCATAGAGTAACCTTTCTGCTTTCTTTAGGCCTCTCTAAAAGGTCTGTGCTTAGTCCAAACTCCCTGACCACTGACTCTAATGTTGTATCCTGACACCCACAGGTATACTCCTTGTCTCGAAGCCCCAAAGCCCCCTCTTCTTGTGTTCCCATAGTACCATCACTTTCAAACATGCTACATAATTGACTGTTTCTGGGTTTGGAGTTCCTCAGAACTCAGAGCCATGTCTAGGCAAGGCAAAGTTTATTTAGAGACACTACACCATAAAAGAGATTCAAGTGGACAGAGTTCAGGAAAGAATAATGGGGCATGCAGGTTGCTCACTCTGTCGCTCTCTGTGGTGTACTGTGCAGGTGAGGAGAAATAACACCAGATGAAGCAGGCCCTGAGTGCAGGAAAGAATCAGTGGGCATGGAGACTCCAGCATGGTCATTCAGGGGTCAGCCATCACAGAGGTCAGCCACACCAGAAGTTCAGTCAGCAGGGTTTGGGCACCCCAGGATTTGGCCAGAGTTGACTACTGATGAAAACTGAAGTGTAGACCTCCAGAGATGGGGAGGTGAGCTTGCTGGAAAAGGAAACTGTGGGCCTCCCAGAGACAAGAGAGGTAAAAGCTCTTGAAGACACATCATGGCCTTTTGCTCAGAATACCTGTTCCAGGCCTGGGGTTGTAGGAAGATGTCATTTTGGATGCCTTTCATTTAGGATTTAAAATGGAAGAATAATTCTGGGTGTGGTGGCCTGCACCTGTAATCCTAGCATTGGGAGACTGAGGCCAGGGATCACTTGAGTCTGTGGGTTCGAGAATACCCCAGACAACATAGCGAAACCTAGTCTCTAAAAAATAGCTGGGCATGGTGGCGTGTGCCTGTAATCCCAGCTACCTGGGAGGCTGAGGCTGGGGATCGCTTTAGTCTGCAGGTTTGGAACTACTCTAGGCAACATAGTGAGGCCTAGTCTCTAAAAACAAACAAACAAATAAATAAATAAATAGATAAAACAGAAGAATAACCAGGATAAGGTAACGGGCCACTTTTGGTTTCAATGACTCTCTGGTACTCTTTCTATTATATAAATCTCTTTATTATTGTTCTCTGGACTGAGTGTTCTTGCGATTGTGTGTGTGGGTGAAGAACTCAGACTGGTTAACTATTGGGTACTGTCCTGGGCCCAGTTTTATGTCCCAATATCACCCGGTATCAGGTCATTAATTTTCCTTAGGTATTTCCCACCCTGTTCCACCTGCCTAACACTCCTAATCTGTTCTCTTGTTCACATCCCTCCACTAGAATGTAAGATTCACAGAGCAGAATCCTTCCTTCATGTTTTCCAAGTACCTAGAACAATTCCTGGAACAAAACATACGCCTAAACCAGCTGAATGAATGAGTGGGTGAAGGAATGAATGGTTCAAGCCTCCTCTGGTTTCCTACTGCAGAGTCATACCGAGTCATACCTCGCTCACAGCACTTAATTGCTAGCTCTCTGTCTCCTGCACAAACTGCTTCATTTCCCCATTCCTGTTTCATTGCTGTTACAAGGGGTTGATGAGTTTACTACATTTACCCAATAGGGTCATCGTGTGGCTAGAATAAGTTCTATCCAAAGTGGCTTAGTACAGATCCTGGCACACAGAAAGTTCTTGGTAAAGTTATTATTATTAAATGATATTATTACTTACACTTGCCTAGGTCAAAAATAGGGACGGGGGGATACTAGGGGAATAAATAAGTTGCTGGCTGCACATGAGCTGTGACTCAGAGGCAGGACAGGGACCTCTACCATAGGCTGAGCTGTGCGATGGGGCAGTGTGATGCTGGAAAGGCAGGTGGGATCTCTGTGATGCTGCAATGAATGCAGGAGTGAGCCTGATCTGTGCACAAAGGAGCAGAGTGATTTGGTTTGGAGACTTGTGCAGGAGTAAGTGGGGAATGGATTATGAGCAAGAACAGCCAGGAAGGAGGGTGGAGATAGGGACATCACTTAGAAGGTGTTGACTCATCTAGGAAGGAATACTGAGCCCTCAGTAAGGCAACTGTTGCTAGAACAGATGGTGGAGACAGTTTGGAGACTGAAGCAACTCCTTCAAAGCAAGAACATGCTTTTCATGTTCTCTCAAGTACAAAAAATACAATTAACATGAATTATATTGATTCTTATCAGCCATTTATTTCTAAATGGACTTTACTTTTTTTTTAAAGGGTCAAATCATTTTATTGAGCAGCTTTGAGGAAGGAAAAATGGATAGGAGGAGGGGAGACCATCACAGAAAGCTGGACTTTAATTTCTATTAAGAGGTTCTTTGGCCTAAAATTCAATAAAGAAGCAGATTGTTTAACTCATGGGGAATATTTAGACTTGGAGAATAAAAGGGAAATTCTTTCCTTCCTAGGGAATAGTAGAATGAGCAAACATGGTCAAAATACAATGTGAAGGAATGTGCTGGAACCTGCCCGCTAAAACCACTGCTGGTCAGTCCTCCATGGACATTGGCAATTTCCCCTACAGGTGAAACCAGGAAACCTGCACATTCTAATTAAAGTACATCTAATTCTGATAGCTGCTGCTGCTGCTGCTGCTGCTTCTTGTTGGGGAAAGTGTGGCATTTCAAGAATGCCATCAATGAGAAGGTGGTAAAGTAGGAGGAGCCCCAGGATGGAGTGAAGCTGCCAGACTCCAGGGAGAAGGTTCCTTTCTGCAAGCTCTGGCAGCCCCTACCCCGGAAACATAGCAGCCCCCACCCCCCTCCAGCTGGAAGGTTCACAGTCTGTTGTTACTCTTTGATCCTCAGGTGGTGCTAAATTTTTTAAAAACCAACAAAAAGCCCCAAGCTCTGACACCTTTTTGCCCTGAGAATAGCCCAGCCCTCCCTCTGTTTCCCCTTCACCACAGCCTCTAGCACAGAAGAGCCTGGTCCTCGCTCTAGGTATTTGAAAGTATTTCTTGTCTTTTTGGAACCACCCCTCCTGGGAACCATATTTCTCTGAATTTTGAATGTGCTGGTCAAGGCCCTCTGGACAACCTGCTTGGCCGCGGTTCCAGTGCTTGGTCAGGAAGTGACATGTTCAAGGGCTATTCTCAGATTATTACCACCAATAAGATGAAATGGTGTTTTTTTGTTTTGTTTTGTTTTGTTTTTTTGTCACTTCTTTCTTAATGGCTAAAATGGGGTCCAATGAGCTGTTTTCTTTGGTATCAGAGACAAAATAGTCAGCAAATCAAAGCCACTGTATCAAGTGCTCTGTCCAGTCCTGTGAAACTCCCCGGAACAGAGGAGGCACCAAGGAGGGAGAATAGGCAGCACAGGAGAATAGGCCGCACAGGTACCTGGTCTGTTTCTGGCCAGGCACATAGAAGCGCTTTGATACCTCGCTCTCTTTGGGGCCGTCTCTCTAAAGTTTAGTTCAGAGACAATGAATGGCATTGCCTGGGAGTGATTGGAAATGCAGATTCCAGGATTTCTCCTTACTTCCCTTGAGTTTTAACAAACCTTTGGGTGATTCTAATGCAAGGTCAAGTGTGAGAATTCTTGATTTGATGGTTTCTATTGTGAACTCATCAAATTGCTTTGCTTGTAGCTTATGAAGTCTTTGCTTTGTCATTCTGCACTTTCGAAGCCCCCTGAGGTCAGAAGGCTATCCTGGCAGTGACTGGAGGGGAAGGAGACAGAGCCACCGCCCACTGCCTGGGGAGGAAATCTCAGACTGGCTTGACTTTTCACACCTTCAAAAAGAATCCCGCTCATGACTGTTTTAAAGAGAAAAACAGCTGCTATTTTTGAAACAGTGGCACAGCAAATTGAGGTGATAGCCATCAAGCATTTCCATTTCTCACAAGAGAATTCTTTCAGGGCAGGTACTGGCCTTTTAATTATCAAAGGAACATAGACCAAGGACCTGAGGATTGTAATATGGAGAAGGAAGAAGGGGGAGGGAAGGTGAGGCTCTGTCTGTTTATAATACAGAAAACCACAAGAGATATTTCGGGCCTCCTTTTCAGTTTAGAGCTGCCCAACAGCAAGAGTGCATGTTGAGGGCACTAGTTCTTGTATCAGGGAAGAACTGCTCTAGGATCAGTGTTTTTGCATACCTTTAAGAAAAAAAAAAAAGAATGCTTTCTTCCAGTGAGATAGTACACGCTGGTACCTCCATTTGTAAAAGAGGTCAAAGAGGGGTGGGTGTCTTGAGTAATGCCCCAAACCCTCTTAGGAATATCATAGGTGAGTAGACAAAGGTCCTTCCAATATGAGCATATCTGATTCTATGCTTTAAAAATTTTCAAACAAGAAATTATTTCCCTTCGCCCTAGGCTTCCAAACTACCCACAAACTCTCCTGGAGTCATGTCACTTAAATGCCTGGGTGGGTGGGGGTGGGGAAAGCTAAGCATATGCCCACCATAGTCCCATGTCTCATGTGACCCTCCTGAGAGTAGTGCTGAAAGGTTCACAATAGCCCACCCCAGGAAATCCTGATAGACCTCCCCAAGAGGTGTCACGGGGACTTCTTGTTAGTGGGCAGACTTGTTAGGTATTAGTGGGCAGGGTGAGCAACACCCCAGAACCCTCAAGCCTGCCTGCTCTAAATGGGTTTGCCATCTACCACATAAAAGTAAAAGATACTCTTAGTCCATAAGACCAACAGAAAAGAACTTTAATACAACTAGTATGCAATAAAGAGAAGAGAAAGAATACAATTAAAAGTCCCCAATTAGACACCCAAAGTTCCCCATCTCCTTGTGGTAATTGTCCAGCCAGATAGGGTCAGCCCAAAGCAGGACAACTGAGGCCCCAACATTGGCCACAAGTCTAAGGCAACTTTTGGTGGGGACCCATAAGAAATGGGTAGTAGTTAAGCAAGTCTGAAAGGAAAAGAGCACAATCAAAAATACAGGTCAAGATAAAGGCTGCCATTGCCAGCTCCCCAGGGGTCACTTATCCATGCTTCTGTCTCTTCCAAGTGTCTCCTTTCATGATACCCTAGTCTCTAGTACAAGGTCAAGGCCAAGAAGCAAACACAGCTTCTTCTTCACAGGTGCCTCTGCTCCATGTGCCTCCTGCAGGTCTTTTCCCAAATCTTTCTCCTAGTCTTCGCATGCTTCTCCTGGCTGCTTGTCTCCACCCTTCTTGGGTGGGGCAGGGAACCTGGAACCTCCCCTTTCTATGGATATCACACTTAGAACTAGCCATGTGGATTATGTCAAGCTGAGATAAGTCAAGATCTTGCAGATTTACAAGAAACTTCCATCATTCCCTGCAGGAATGAAGATTGGGCATATTACTGAGAATTATGTTTGTTTTCACCGATAACCTACTATGGCAGGGAAACATCTGGTTTCAGAGCCTCTGTTCTTTGTCATGAGTCTCTCTCTGCTCATCTTGTGATTATACCCCCCCAACCCCCATTTTCTTCTTGAAGTCCCAGGTCCTATCCCATTCCTGAACTCGAGATATATACCATTTCCCTATTCAGAATCAAATCCTTGTTTCTGGGTAGATTTCTCCTACCTGTGTAATTAAATGGGTCTTTTACTCCTGTAGGTCTCTCAGTTGCTGTGTAGGTGACTTCACCCTCCCAAGAAGAACTTTAGAGGTAGGGAAGAATCTCCTCTGCCCTGACAGCATGTGGTGAGGGTTTTCAAGGTCAAGGCAAGGTCATTGTGCTAGGAAAAAGCAGAGCCTATGGTGTGAACTAACCCAAACAGGGCATGCCTGGCCTTAGTCATCATCGGCATAGACAGAACCAGGGTCAGATTCACAGCCTGAACCTACAGACAGAGCAGTGGACGTGTGCTTTAGGAATCTGATCTTGAATGTTGACAAGGTTGTCCAGGCCTTCCTTTTCTTGCCGGGGTCTCTAAACTAGAAAGGGTGACTGCCTTAAGTCAATGGGGGTCAGCTGTGAAGCAGTGCATGTGGCTGCCTGGAGGCCAGCAACAGGTCCCAGCCTTCTCTGCCCAACACTCACTGGCTCTGGGTCTGTTTCCAACAGAGTCAAAATTTTTGGATGACTTGTGTTTCTAGAGTATAATACCTGTTCTCTCTCTAACAGATAGACATGCTCTAACATCTAACAGGTAGAAATCCTTTTTCCTCTGAAGGATAACAAAGAGAGTAACACCATGGAAATTTCATCATAGCGCAGTTGCTTCTCTGGTTGGCTATGGCTGTGACCTGGAGCTCTTTATTTATAAGGAAAGACAACCGTCCACTCTTTTCAATTAACATTTATTGAGCAGGTAAAGCTGCTGGGCTTTTGATGGGCTGTGATGTCATGGTTATGCTTTTTTCAAGAGTCCTTACCTCTCAAAATATATGCAAAATATATATGAAATATTTTGATATCTGACTTCAAAAGAACAGAGGAAGGTGAGGAAATGGATGGGGTAGAGATAAAGCAGTTTGATTATAAGTTGATAAAAAGTAAAGATTGGTGATGAGGACATGGAAGTTCATTCTTTCTTATATTCTACTTTTAGATATGTTTAAGATTGTCCCGCAATATGATGTTTCAAATATATAGACACAAACAAAGAAGAAAAAAATCCCTTTAGTAGTTATATGCAAGGAGATATTTAAAGGAAAATCATTTTCCTCACTCTTCTCAGATCCTTTTTGCTCTTCATTCCCATGCCCTACCTCACAGAACAAAAGAATCACATATCAGCCTTGGAGATAAGTAGGACCACCCCTGCCCCCAATATTTGCAGAGCCCAAGATCACAGTACAAATGGAGTCACGTGTCACAGACAGTCTAAATAAGACAAATTATGTATCAAGCTACAAATTGCTAAGTCAGATATGTTTTGCCCTCTGACCTTGACAAATATGCTTTTATACAAACTTGGAAGATCAGGTTCAAATTTAAAATTCCTGGACACTATGCTGGAATGTGGGATCTTGGCATCCCCACTATGGCCCTCATTGCAAGGAACCTTGTGCACATGTGTGTAGACACCCCACTTTCCTTGCTCACGTTCTGTCCACACCACTGTCCATCCCCAAGGCCAACAGCCACACAGACCGGTAGTTCATTTACCCTCAGGGAGATGTAACTGTGAGTAAGAGGCCCCTGCAGGTTTGGAAGTAGTTGTGGGGTGCTGCTGAGTCTCAGGAAATAGGAGTTTTTCTAGACAGTGGATCTGTCCTTATGTTGTGGAGAAGGGGATGGTTGAGGAGGGCCAAAATGGGGGCCCAGGGTCTATGGGCTCTGAGGGTGATGATACCAGGGATGGCTGGTGGAAGAACTGGAATTTTATTTCAGCTGAGGCAAAATTGGGAGGTCTTTGATGCTTTCAAAATCTAAAAGTAGGTACATCACTTTTTCCTAAAGGATGATGTAAGGAAGATAGTTTTCTTGGTCCTGAGCCCTAACCCCACAGCATGATGACAAGCCACAGAGAAATGTAGGCATGCAGATAGGAAAGCTGTCCTAGAAGACAACTTTCAGGATTGATTTCTCCTTGGAGGAGGTTTTATTTTTTGGAGATTAGGTCTTACTATTTTTGCCTGTGGAAACGCAGGCTCACGTTGCCTGGGGTACCAGACTCAAGCAATTCCCAGCCTCAGCTTCCCAGGTAGCTGGGACTACAGGCGTGTGCCACAATGCCCAGCTATTTTTTTTTTGGAACTAGGTCTTGCTACGTGCCTCCGGAGGAACTCGAACCGTGATTCCTGGCCCCGGCCACAGCTTCCTAGGCTGCCGCTTACAGGCATGTGCCACCATGCCCAGCTCTCCTTGGAGGGTTTTAAGACTGACAGGCTAACTGAAGCAACATTATAAATCAACTGTAACAGAACTTACCTTGTGAAAATCACAGCATTTATTGAAATTGAATTCATCCTGTGTCTGCCTTCAAGATGAGACTGGGATGCTTTTCAAGACTGCACTGCCGGGACAATACTCCCCAGGCAGCAGGATCTGCACCTCATTTGAACAGTCTCCATACTCACTGTCCCTTCCTTTAGGGCACTAGGAACAATACCCACTAGGCCCTTAGAACAGCATGCAGCTTGTCCTAAGAAGGGAAACCTTTCAAACCTCACACCTTAGTGAGAATAGATTGATGTGCTTTTCCCACAGGAAGGGTCAGGACAGACTGCCCACTGAATGGAAGAACTGAAGAATGAGCCCAGAACTATAGAGAGCATGCAGACTCCCCCGGAAAGTTTGTCTTAATTTTGCTGAGGGCTCCTCTACCAGGATGTCTCACAGCCATAAAAGGTCAGTAGCTTTTCAGAAGAGGCTGACTCCATTTGCTCTAGTTTTGGGGCTCTTGTATGGTGCCTGAGGGAGGGGGTTTGGGTGCAGGGCCTGAGACTTGTGTCTGCTAAGAATAGGGACTGATTTGGTTTCTTTGAGGAGCTGGACACAGAGGACCAAAAGCACTAGCAGTGCTTTTGTCATTTCCGGTCCTCCCCACCATGGCAGCCTGAAAGCCACTCGAGCTGGGGCACTCAAGGGCGTGGAGGAGCACAGGACTGAACCCAACTTTCATTCTCTTGAAGTTCTGGCTCAACTCAGACCAGAAATAGGCCACCTTCCAGCATTTATCTCAGGCTCATTATCTTTTGGGGGTACAACTTCTTGAGTCTTGAACATAAGCTTCTAGGAATTTTCTAGACTGCAGGGTCTTGGGTGGGTAAAAAAAAATCACAGGTCTCTATGCTGAAACTCTAGAAGACATTGGATCACAGGGCAGGAGCAGATGGACTGGGCTGGGCCTGGAGACTGGAATTTTGCAGGCTTTTCTTCTTTTATTGTTAATTTTTTAAATTTTTATATAGCATTGGTCATACTTGGGCCAGGTACGGTAACATGTGCCTTTAATTCCTGTCTCAGGAGGCCAAGGCTAGGAACTTGAGTCCTCGGGTATACGACTATCTCAGGCAACATAGGGAGACCTAGTCTCAAGAAATAGCCACGCCTGTAATCCCAGCTACCTGGGAGGCTGAGACTGGGAATCGCTTGAGTCCGTGGGATTGGGACTATCCCAGGCAATATCGCGAGACCTAGTCTCTTAAAAAATTTTTTTGGGTCATATTTGTATAGTTATTGTTCCTTTGATGACCCTCTCTATATCACTTTGCCCTCCTCTCTCTCTCCCTCCTTCCCTCCCTCCCTCCAGTTACTCCAGCTCCTCTCTTCTCTCCCTGTAAGTCATTGGTTGATGCTTGATTCATTGGTCTCTCTCCTGGAGTGACATCCTTTGTTTCTGGAACGCAGCAGTCCAGGCTACTGGAATCTCTCTCCAGAATTTTTATGAGGCGGGCAACTGGGCCTTGCATGTCAGGAACCTCTCGTAGGGCAGGGGTGTAGCATGGGTTCTCTAGGCTCCTTTATTGTAGCACTTCCTGTGGTGGAGGATATATGGTCGTTATGTCTCCTTGCTGGTGTCTGTTCCATATTGTTTGAATATCCTGAGTTGGGATCCAACTCCCAGTCACTGGCAGTGGATGTGTTCCTTGGTGGGGACAGACTCCAGCTGTTAGTTATTTCAGTTCCTCTCCTTTCTCGTGGTTTACAGTTCTTTCATGGGACTGTAGCCATACCTCTGTGGCTTTTCTCCCCTGTTGTTAGAGAGGGAGGAGTCTTTGTTCACTTTGCACACATCTCTGGACCAGGGACTTGGCTCCCCAGGCCCGGAGATAATGTAGGTGGAGTTCTGTGACAGGTTGCCACAATGGTGTCCCAGTGCCATTGTTTGCTCTTTTCCTCTCCTGGATGTCTGCATCTGGATTGTTTGTTTTCTTCTAAGTGCAAGTCTGGTTGAAGTGGAAGTAAAGGGGAGGGGGCGACCCTTTCCAAGTCCACCTAACTCCCTCCCCACCACATAGTGGGGGAAGCTGGGTCTCCCAGCCTGAGATCTCTGCCCTCCTGGAATTTTGAGATCCCGCCTCTCCATGGTATCAGATTCACCCTACACCTGGGCCCCCACCAGCAGCCTAAGCCTCAGTAGGGGCAAGCTGCCAACCAAAGGGACTGCCAAGCTCTCTAATGCCCCCTCCCAGCCTGGGCCCTCACAGAGACTGTCCAGTCCCCTTCCCCATGCTCCCCCACCCCCAATTTGCAAGCTTTTCATTTGTTTTGCTCTTAGGTGCAAGCAACACTCAGCCTTCAGAACCCATGACTGTCATAAGGCCTTTCTTTGACTTTAAATTGATGAGCCCCTTTTATCTCATGTCCCTCTTTTCCTTCCTACTATAAACAAGCATTCTAGCTTCTAATTTTCTAATATTCTAACATTAATATCTATTATTTTGTTTGCATGGATTTTATGTGACTATGTTTGTTAACTTGGAAATTTTTTCTTTAATGGAAAGGGAAACTCCCAGCATTAACAAATTATCAAGATTTTATTCAAATGTATGACAAGCATGTTATTCCAAGTTCAGGGTCAAAACAATATAAAGATGAAAAATAATTTGGGGAGCAAATTGCAAACATATTGCAAATAGCATATGTCTAATTAAATTTTACTTAAGTTGATTATTCCTAAGCCAAAGTGTAGAATTTTAAGTACAATTTAAAATAGTATTGAGTTATTGAGCACAACCACCGAAATACCTTTCAACTTTGTGAAATATGCAAAAATTGCAAATGAAAAAATTAACATGAGAGATGTTATAAATCATGAAGTTTATGAAGTTAGTATCTACATTTTGGGTGAAAATATATTACCACACTATCCTAAAAGTATGCAAAGTCTTTGAACTCTTACCCACTGATGCAAGATATTTATATTCATTTTATTTATTTAAAAATTTCCCCCAGGGGGCTGGGCATGGTGGCACATACCTGTAAGTGGCAGCCTAGGAAACTGCGGCCGGGACCAGGGATCGCGGTTCGAGTCCTGCCTGGGGCAACGTAGTGAGACCTAGTTCCAAAAAATAGCTGGGCATGGTGGCACGCTCCTGTAATCCCAGCTACCAGGGAAGCTGAGGATGGGGATTGCTTGAGTCCATGGTATCCTGGGCAACATGAGCCTGCGGTTCCACGGGCAAAAAAAGCAAGACAAGGCAGGCATGATGGCACATGCCTGTAATTGGCAGCCTAGGAAGCTGCGGCTGGGGCCAGGGATTGCAGTTCAAGTCCCGTTGGGGGCACATTAGCGAGACCTAGTTCCAAAAAAATATAGCTGGGTGTGGTGGCACGTGCCTGTAATCCCAGCTACCTGGGAAGCTGAGGATGGGGATTGCATGAGTCTGTGGTACCCCAGGCAAAGTGAGCCTGCGGTTCCACGGGCAAAAATAGCGAGACCTAGTTTCAAAAATAAATTAAAAAAAATTTTCTTCCAAGTTTTTTTTTTCTTTTTCTTTCTTTCTTTTTTTTTTTAAGTGACTAGGTATCACTATGTTGCCCAGGGTTATCTTGGACCCATGGACTCAAGTGATCCCTAACCTCTGCCTCCCAAGAAGCTAGGATTATAGGTGTGTGACACCACGCCTGGCTTCTCCCCCAGTTTTTATTGAGAAATAATTAATTCCTGTTCAATACCAGAGGCACAACGCTATAAATAGGACTGTGTCTGTATTTATATAACTAATGTATAGAAATGATATGTTATAAAATCATATCTGACTTTTTTTCATTAAACAATTTGATTTTAGAATAGTTCATGTTACCGCCTGTGCTTGCAGTACATTGGTGGTGTTGCACCCATCTGGACCCTGGGGTGAATTCTCAGTCGGCCCTTCCTGTTATGGGGACAGAAACAACTTGCACAGCAGATGTGCAAATGTCTGCTGGGCCTGTTAAGAGATGTTCTGGAAGTCTGGAGAGCCACAATGCCTCCTTTAGCTCCAAGATTAACCCCCAATGCTAGAGGATGGAGCAGGAGCAGAGGAGTTGAAGGGTAGTCAGTGTCTCCTCCTCTGTTCTGGGCCTATCTGCTCAGAATTCATTTCCAAGTTGTTTGCAAGTCTTGAACACTGCACCCGGTCTCCTACACAGCTCAGCGTGAGAGACAGCCACCTCTTACCCTGAGACTATAGACTGGAGCAGAGACACATATGCACCCATGTGCTTAGCCAATCATCCAGGCAGACCTGTTGGACAGAAATCACCAAGAAAGTTTGAGCAAAGTGAGAAATGCCAGGCTGACTCTGGCAAAGAACTCTTCATGCTAAGGTGTGGCCCAAGAGGCTCCTCCTGACGGCCTCTTAACCCCAGTCTGGCCCCTAGAGGGCACCATTTCTTGAACACCTGAGGATCTGAGCTGGTACCAAGGAATCCAAAGTCACAGCTCTGTAGGGCCTCCCAGGGGTAGCAAAGATGGTTCAAGTAAAGACATGATGAGAACAAAGGGAAATTTACCAGAATGCAAGCCTGGAGACTGTTCCTCCTAGTTCTAAAAACACTATCTTTCTCCCCGTACTCTCAGAACCCATCTTCTCCACTCAGATCCTTCCAAATGAGGACCAAGAGGTGGTGCGTGCCTATAGTCCCAAAAGAGGACCAAGAGAGTTTGAGCCCTTTCCCCTGGTCTGCAGTCCCATTTCCTGCCTTTCTCCCCCCCTCTCAGGAAAGCAGAGGCCCCACCTGGTTGCCCTCAGGTTGGTCTTCTCTCAGGAAGACTCCACCCACTACTTCTGTGTACAGTGGGCACCACTGTGCAGCAAAGTGGAAGAGTAGGCCAGAGAGGGCTTTTCTTTGCCCTCTGGACCCTTGTCTCTTGGAGACAGTTGCCTGATAGGGACAGACTGGGGTAAGACCAGTGAGATCACACCCAAGAGGTGTGATCTCTTCTGGGGGCAGCCTAGGGTGGGGGTGGCTGGAAGGCCCTTAGTAAACAAGCCTGACATAGTCTAGAGAGAAGACACTCATTATGGGGGTAGCACTTACTCATTTATTCCGTAACTAGTCTTTGAACATCTTAGTGTCAGGCACCAGGATATAATGGGGAGTGAGAGACTGGTTCTTGCAGTTGTGAGCTGATGTTGAGAACAGAGGAGACAAACAAATAAGTAAGCAGATATTTAATTTTAAATTGAAATAACAACAATGGGGGAAACTGGAAGGGTACTAAGAGGGGCAATAAGAGGCTAGAAATAAGGAGCTGCTTTAGACATGGCCATCATGAAAGGATAATGAGCTATTTCTCTATGCATGAAACAGAGTATTATGGGAGGTTTACTGGATTAATTTTTTTTTATTTCCTTATTGGACAGTATTCTCAGTTCTTGCCTCAATTCTTGGTCTACATGGGTTCCTGGAGTGGACATGGGACCTAGATCTGGCCGAGGCCGCCCCATCCTGACTGGTTCAGAGATGGGCACGTGACCCAAATCAGGCTGAGGAGACTCAGATTTGAAACAGGCTGGACCACTGAACAAGAGGCACAGCCCTATTGTCTGAGGACACTGAAGAAGTCAGACTAAACAGCCAGAGTGGCTGAGACTAGAGTCGACCCCAAGGAGAGCAGAGCTGAGAAGTGAAAAGGGAAAGAAAGAGAGAGACCTGCTGATCTAGTCCTCCTACTATCTTGGATTCCCCGAATCCACAAGAGGGGAAAGGAAAAGAAGCATCAGGTTTCTCCAAAATGTTCTATATTATCTTTCTTTACCTGTCTCCTCTCTTCCCTACACCAAGCTGGAGACGGCTGGTGGTCCTACAAGAAAAGGTTTTTTAAAACTTTTTTTCATCTTTACCTTTGGGCATTAGCCAAAACTCTGAGATAACTGAAAATCCCCACTTCCCCTCCTTGAACATGAGTATTTTTTGCCACTCTCTACAAAGGAGGCTAGGATAGAGTTAGTAACTTTCCAAGAACACACAACTGTTCTGGGGCAAAGTTGGATCCAGACCCAAGTTTAGCTGACCTCAAATCTCTAGCTAAACTTGAGTCAGACCTCAGACTAGAATACTGAGGGGTGTCATAGACCAAAGGCAGGGCTAACAAGCTGGTGGGGGCAGCATAGGCCCACCTGAAACTCTTTGACAGCTACCACTGAGGTCTTGTTCTGGAGCTCTGGGTTCTAACTCCTGGCCCTACAGGCAGGGCAGGGCAGGGCGGGTTGGCCAGAGAACTGGCATTTATGTGGTCTGAAAGTCCAGGACAGAGTCTGTGTTACCTCCATGGCTGAGTGTCCACTGTGCCAGAGCTGGCTTGCCAGCTCTTTACTGTGTCAGTGTGGTCCTCTGGACAGAAAGCTGTCTATAGCCAGAGTTGATGAGACCCACTGCTGGGGACCCTTTCCCTCCTTTTCTGGGTGGGGACTGACCCCCAGCGTGACCTGAGGCTGAGGCTGGTTGGTGGGGAGCTGGGTCACTGGTGTAGAGGCTGACAGTGTCATGACCCAGGGCCATTCTCTCTTCTCCCACATCGGTCTGTCTGTCCAGCTACCTCAGACAAGCCTGGCCCCATGGACCCACATCTCACCAGCCTGCTCCCCTCCCTGCCTCTGTGCAGACTTGCCCCTACATCTGCCTGGCAAACTTGCCTTGTCCTCCCCATTGCTCACGGTTTGCTGCCAAATGAATAGTCTTAGAACATGGCAACCTTCTCCTGAAACTTCTGGGCCTGGCATTCCAAGTGGGCCTGTTTTATACAGGATTCTACAGATACTAACACCCTCCAAGGACAGTGTTCAAGAGAGGACAGGTCACTGAGTTCTTCATACATTTGCAAAACCACTCAAGTTTAAGGAACAACAATAATGGGGTTTATTTAACAAACCGGGGAAACAAAATATCACTAAAGCCACAAGTGACTAGTTGTCTCACCCTAGATTCCACGGTGTTCGCAAGTTCCAAACAAAAGGTTGTTCCTCCAAGATGAAATCCTTCTGCCAAGGAATGCCTGGAGGTGCCGCAGCCAGCTAGCAGCAGGGACCCAATTCACAGTGGCAACCTAGCCCAAGGGGCTCACCACTGAGGTGACAAAAACATGCCACCTGTCCAAAGGTCAGGGTGACGGCACCAGATGCTGGAACAGACAGCAGTGGAGGCAGCAACAGCTCTTCCTGATGCTTGACCCACACCACAAGCACACACCACGAACATCTCAGTGATATATAACAGGCCCGGGGCTTTTGCACTCTCTTTTTCTCCAAACAGCAACAGCAACAGCAACAAGACTGTGGTCAGCTGCAAAGCACCCTGTGGCTTCTCTTTGGAGGACTGCTGGAAGTGGCTTCTCTCTCAGGAGGACAAGAACAGAGTGTCCTCTGTCTGGGCCTCTCCCTGACCATAGGCATGGGGGGAGAAGGGGACTTGCTCCTGTGCCTTCTTTTTTTTTTTTAAACATCAAATAATTTATTTAAATATAAATTTCACATCTTTGTAATTCCCAGGATTCACCACACCCCACCTTCCCTGATCATTCCCCCTCTGTCCCCCCCTACCCCCCCACCTAGAGTTGTGTACTTCAATTTGGTTGTTAGCTTTTTGTTTTGTTTTATTTTGTTTTTGAGTTTTCTTCATAGCTTTTTGTTTATCTTTCCCAAGTCCCATTTAATAGTGAAACCATTTGGTGTCTGTCTTTATCTTTTTGACTTGTTTCTGCTAATATGATTTCTTCTAGGTATGTCCATATTATCATAAATTCATCTAATTTTTCATTTTTAATTGATGAGTAATATTCCATTGTGTATATATACCACATCTTTTTCATCCATTCATCTGTTTTGGGACATTTGGGTTGTTTCCATGTCCTTGCAATTATAAATAGTGCTGCAATAAACATGTGGGTGCAGGTGTCCCTTTGTACCCATACTGAGGTCTCTTTGGGTAGATCCCCAAGAGAGCAATTGCTGGGTCAAAAGGTAGTTCCATTTTCATTAGTTTGAGGGTCCTCTACACTGCTTTCCATAGTGGCTGGACCAGTTTACATTCCCACCAGCAGTGTAAGAGCATTCCTTTCTCTCCACATCCACACCAGCACTTGTTGTTGCCTGTTTTTTCAATGTGGGCCATTCTCACTGGTGTAAGGTGGTATCTCATTGTGGTTTTGATTTGCATTTCCCTTATTGCTAGTGACATTGAACAATGTCACTAGCTTTGAACAATTTTTCATGTGCCTGTTGGCCATTTGTATTTCCTCTTTGGAAAAGTGTCTTTTTAGTTCTTCTCCCCATTTTTTGATTGGGTTTCTTGTTTTGTTTTTGTTTAATTGTGTAAGTTCCTTGTGGATCTTCATTATTCAACCCTTATCACTCTTGTGGAGGGCAAAATTTTTTTCCCATTGTGATGGGCTTCTTTTAGTTTTTCTGTTGTTTCTTGCTGTAAAACTTTTTAGTTTGATGTAGTCCCATCTGTTTATGTTTTCCTTCTGTAGAAGGAAACATCTACAGATGTTTTGCCATCTGTAGATGTTTCCAGAAAGGGATTTCTGAATTGTAATTCATGGAGGGTTTTGCTCAGGTTTTCTTCTATGTATGTTATGGTTTCGGATCTGACATTTAAGTCTTTTATCCATTTTGAGTTGGTTTTTGTGCATGGTGTGAGGATGTTGTCTTTGTTCATTTTTTTTTGCAGGTTTTAGTCCAATTTTCCCAGCACCATTTATTGAAGAGACTATCTTTCTTCCAATGTAAATTTTTCCCTCCTTTGTCAAATATTAGTTGGCTATACATGTGTGGTTAGATTTCTGGGCACTCAATTCTGTTCCATTGGTCTGCTTGTCTGTTCTTGTACCAGTACCATGCTGTTTTAATTATTATGGCTTTGTAGTATAGCTTCAAGTCTGGGATAGTTAGGCTTCCATTCTCTCTTTTTTTGGCTAGGAGGCTTTTTGATATTCGAGGTCTTTTGTTATTCCATATGAACTTCTGTAATTGTTTTTCTATCTCTTTAAAGAATGTCGTTGGAATTTTTATAGGGATTGTATTGAATCTGTAGATTGCTTTGGGAAGGATGATCATTTTGATGATATTAATTCTTTCAATCCATGAGCAGGGGATGTCTTTCCATTTCCTTATGTCTTCTTCTATCTCTTTTAGCAGTGTTTTAAAGGTTTTTTTTGTATAGTTCTTTCACGTGTTTTGTTAGGTTTATTCCCAGGTATTTAATTGCTTTGGGTGTGATGGTGAATGGGATGACTTTTTAAATTTCTTCTTCTTCTTCTTCTTGGCTTTTTGCATATAGAAAGGCTACTGGCTTCTGTGTGTTGATTTTGTAACCAGTTACCTTACTGAACTGTTTTATTGTTTCAAGAAGTTTTTCCTGTAGATTTTTTTTGGGTTCTCTACATAAAGAATCATATCTGCATATAATGATAGCTTCAGTTCCTCTTTTCCTATTTGTATCCCTTTTATGTCCTGTGCCTTCTTTTCTTATCTTTCCATAGTCCCCTCAGCCCCTCATTGATATTTCTTGCCTATTCACTTTGGTGCTTTCCATCTGCCAGGTGCCCCCAGGGTTAAGAAGCCTTATAAGCAGCAGCCTTTGGAGCAAGCAAAGGCCTCGTTTCCCAAAGCTTCCTAGTGCAACTACAGGGCTCCAAAACAGCCCCAGGATCTGATCTCACTAAACTTTTTCAGCTTTATTTCACCTTTCTTTCAAACATGTCTCCACAGGTGTGTAGTGTGTGTGCCCATTTCTGCTGTTACACAGCATTCAAACTGCTTTTCCACTTCCCCTGACCTCCCCTCTCCATCTGGTTCATAAAACAAGTTGCCTTTGAGTCAATCAGCAAACCTCTCACTCTGGCCACCATTTCCAGCCACTTCCTGACAGCAGCTCTGCCCCTCATCCCACATTTTGTGGCCTCTGGAACTATCTCTTATTGACCTTCTGTGAGATCTTAATTTCCTTCCCCTGTGCCACTCAAGTATAGGTGCTTCAAGGTTTACAGAGGCTGCGTCTTATCCATTTGGCTGTTCCATGCTACTCCGTCTGTAGCAGTGTAATGAGGGGCTGACAGGCAAGGTTGAAGCCAAAACTTGTTATGGGTAATGCCTCTTGGAGAGGGGACAGAGCAGGGGAGGAAAAATAGCCGCAGAGGTGTATGCCCCATGACCAAGAGAGAATCGGTGAGGATGGATACTCTGATAGGGATCTAAGAAACTGCAGAAGGAGCCCCCCCCCCAATCAGCCACTTACAGAGCAGCCATTTCTGGGGCCAGCAAATCCAGCCCTTACCATACCAGTCTTTCAGACTCTTTGCAGGCCTCCCCGAGACCCAAAGAGGTGAAGGTTGTTGAAGATACCGTTTTGGTCCTTTTGTTTGGGATACATGTTCCAGGTATCTGGTGGCAGGAAGATGCCATTTTAGACACCTTTTATTTAGGATTTTAAAACACTGGTCAACAACTGGGGTAAGAGAACGCCACTTGTGGCCTCAGTGACACTGTTTTTCTTGTTTGTTAAATAAATCCCATTATTGTTGTTTCCTAAACCCGAGAGGTCTTATAATTGTATATGTGGGTGAAGAACTCAGACAGTAGCCAGTAAGCTACTTAGGCATTGTCTCTGGCCAGTTTTTGTGTCCCTTACTGCCCAGCATCAGCAGGGGCCATAAATAAACACCACACGAATGGAACAAATGCAAGCTCTGCACGGAGTCTCAAGCTTAGCCCTGATGCTCCCACCTACTAACTATGTGACCAGTGGGGAGCTGCCACCTTTTTCTGGGCCTGAGGACCCCTACTTGTAAAATGGGACTATTCTTGTCCTACTCACTTCACTGAACCAAGATGGGTTTCCTTGTAAGCAGGATGCATGTTGGGGGGTGGGGCAAATGGAACCCCTTGATCATAACCGCTGAGCTGTGCACAACAGGCTTGAGGCTCCTCCTACAACAGCCTCTGACATCTCCCCAGGTGGTTGAGTGAGGAGAGGACTTGGAGGGAAAAGCCAGCAATTCAGTAGGTGCATATACGTCCTGCTGAGGTGAGGTTGGGTGAGGTGCACCCATGCTCCTGTGCCCTTTGCCACCTCTGAGGAGGGGTAGGAGCTCTTTTTCAACTTGATGCTCCTTGTGAGAGGTCAGTGGACTTGACTTCACTTGATTGAGTTCAGTCCTACAGGCTCTAAGGCTGCAGGAACTTGGGGAGAGGGATTGAGTCAGGGTGTTTTTATCATCAAAGCTCTCTGAATGGAAAAGGATAACAGTCTTCTGAGTCCATAGCCTCCTTGCCCAGAGAGATAATGAGGGCCATTTGGGAGAAGGGATCTGCCCAAGGTCGCTAAGTCCTGGAGTAGGTTTTTGGAGACTGAAAAGGGTGAATCCCAGCTTTATCCTTTACTAGTTAGAAGAGCTGGAGCAAACCACAGCCCCAGTCTTAGATTCTATAAATGTTGGGGAGTTACAGCATCCTCAAGCATTAGTGAGAGTGCTGCATATAAAGGGCACACTCCACAGTACTGGCTTTGGCCTGTGGCATGACACCCTCAGATCAGGTGACACAGTGCTCTCAGAGGGCAGATTTGACACCATACATGAAATGACAAATGTAAGATCCTGCCAATTCAAGATGGACTCAAACTCCCAGTATTTCCCCTAATATGTGGATGGAATAGCCACTCGGTGTGGTCTCTGTCCTGTCTCCAGTCGGGGAGGACTAAGATCTAGTTACAACTGCCTGCACTGTTATGATCGGTCCATGAGAGAGCAACACAAGGAAACCCTGCAAGAGTGGAAACTGCTGTTATACTCATGGGCATGAACAGAGAGTAGGCAGAAGAAGTGTGGTACCCAAGATTCACACTTCTTTGTAAGTTTTTTTTTTTTTTTTTGAGGAACTTCCACACTGTTCTCCAAAGTGGCTGCACCAGTTTATATTCCCATCAACAGTACACAAACTTCTCCACATCATTACCAACATTTTATTACAACTGTTGTTCCATCTATTTTTGATAAGGAATCCAGAAGGCCACAAAAGACTGAGATCGTTCATGGGTGATAAGGTGGTGGGAGACCCTTGGGGTAGACAATGATGTGAGATATATATCCTTAATATTTGACAGTCAAAAAAAAAAGAAAGAAAGAAAGAAAGAAAGAAAGAAAGACAAAAAGAAAGAAATCCCAAAGTCTTTGTGAGTAGAATGTCACCCTTGCACAGAGTCTGCTGATCTCTTATAGTATACATGCTGCTGAGGAGAGCCCATGCTTCCCTAACTCTTTTTTTACTTGCAGAAGACATTTTCATAGATGAGCTCGAGCCATGGTTATAATTTTATCAACTGGCATATTTATTTGATATTAGGTAAAAAACATTTCTCCGATGTTACGATAGGACTCTTTGTGAATAATTCTTAGTTTTTAATTAATAGTCCCCTTTCTTCCCCCAAAGAGCTCACCTACTTATTCCTGAGCCAGGTAGAGGAGCAGAGCAAGAGGAACCCTATCTGTGAACGGTCATCTTGCCCGCCTGACGTGGTGCTAGTTTCCACCCAGCGTGAGCGTGCACCAGTTCACGTGGGACCCCCACAGACCCAGATGGTCTGCTCCAGTGTCTCCTGTTTGAGTTGTAGCTCATTTATTACGAGTTGTCATCTGAGTCCACTGGTGGATGGACAGTGTTTTTGCTTCTTGGTCAGGAAAACTCAGGTCTCCTGAGCTCCGTTGGGGAGTCAAGTGGATATAACCCCATGGTGGTGTCAATATTTTTAATGGATACTACCTCTTTTCCATAAGAAATAGGCTGTATTTTCAATAGAATGAGACTGCATTTTATTTAGGCTTGGAACTTTAGTTTTTTTCCCTTTGATAAATTGCATGTTAAGAACATATTTGTGCAGAGACTATCTCTTGTGGTTTCCTTGCAGTACATAGCTACTCATGGACTGCCTGGACAATCCCTTGAGACTTACTGCCAAGTGGCTTTCTGAAATGGCTTTCCTGATTCACACTATAAAATCTGGGACATTGTCAGTCTCTGAGTGTTTAGAGCAGGGAGGCCACCACAGAAAGAGAAGGTGGACTGGAGGCTTCATGTCCAGCCCCAGCTCCTCCCCTGAGTGGTCACACAGCCCCATGCGTCAGTCTTCTGCCCTCAGCCCCATTTCCTCATCCGTAGTTGGTGGGGGTTGGCGGGGGTTGGCGAGGGAGGAGGGACATAGAACCTTGAAGGGGGGAGGAGTAACTATCAGCCTTGAGCAATTTTGTGAGAACCAGAAGCAGTGAGCTCAAGCACTCAGTTCCATGCTTAGCACAGAGAAGGGCATGGTAATCACCCACAACTTCTGGTTGGGACAGGAGCACTGTCATGCCTTGTGGAAGCTGACACTGTAGAGTGAAGCCTCAGCCCTAGCCTCTGCCAACCCTGGCATATGTGTCCCTACGCTGGCCCAGACAGGGTCCCCAGGAGCAAGGTCAAGGACTCTAGGTACAGAACAGAGGTGGGCATGACTGCCAGGGGCTTGAGAAGCAGAGTTGGAAAGGAGGAGGGAAGAGGAGGGCAGAGGTCAGGGTGGGGGTGTTATCCAAAGGGAAGGGCTGATTCAAGAGGAGGACACAAGGCAAATCTGGACACCAGGTAATCAGAGGTTGGTCAGAGGGCATGGGTGGTTCCAACAGGCTGGCAGTCACCTGGTTCTCACTGTAAAGCCCTGCATAAGAATTTGTCCTTGCTTGGCACTGGGTACCATGTGCAGAAGTCTCTGGGTGTCTGTACATCTCAGACATCCTCTGACCTGGCAGTGCCCTGATAAATGGCACCACTCCCCACCCATCCCTCTGAACAAGAAACTCCATGAGCGTTTCTCTCACACTCACTCTAGAAACAGGAGACAAGGACTTTCCTGGGCCTCTTGGGATAATGGGAAAAATTTCCTGGAGGATTATTGAAAAAGGGAGGGCAGGTGTCAAAGGAAGGGGCTTGCTTAGAGAGTGCCCACAGGCAGAGCAGAGGGGACAGGGAAGGGCAGGGGGGTAGAATCAGGGGGAGTGCAGCCATGGCAAGTACCAGCTGGGGAGCCCCAAGGCACGGGAGGACGATTAGAAAGTGGTGCACTCTTTAACTGATGGAATGCCATTCAGCTTGGCTGGAGCAACAAGCTCGTTTTCAGCTTTCACTTGTCGCCTTGGTTGGACAGCCTTGGTTGCAGATTGGGTTCGACATGCACAGACATTGAGACAAAGTTTGGGGTACATGATGGCTGCTGAAAGGAAGGGGGACAAAGCAGGGTTGGGTTGAAGGAGTCAACCTAGGTTTCAGACTCTATTAGCCTCAGCTTACCCAGCACCAGAGCAGTGTTAGTCAGCGTCATGCAGCGTCAGAGCTGGGCCTTCATACTTGTGCCTCCATCAGTCACTAGATGCAGCCACCTCAGAGAGAGTGTGGCCTCGGAGACAGCGACCCTCTGAAGGGCCTCAGGAGACTGGCAGCTGGAAATTGTTTGCTGACCACACTCTCTGTAACCAAGCAGCAGTTCCTTCCTTGTAAGGTCATCTGGGAGATGTATCTTCAAGTCTGTCACACCTTGGGCAGTGAAGCACTTGCACAACTGCACATGACAACATTTCTCCATAGAGAGAAATGTTAGCAGACACAAACCTGTATCTTATTCAAGTGCTACACAAAGTGCAGATAGAGTAAAGAAAGTCCAGCAGCAGGTAGCTGTGGTGCACGTAGCCGGTGCACAGGATGCTCTGAACACACTGGGTCCTGACTTTCTGACCTGGCAGTTCTGAGATGCCCAGTCTGTGACTTCTCACCATTGCCCTCCCCTAGAACTCTGTGCGCTAATTCCTTGGCCTGGTAATATGCTTTATGTTGGAAAAGGGGATCAGATCATTCCACAGTTTTATTTAAGGCAAAGAACATCATTTCTCTCCCTTATTCATGTCTGTGGCATAGAGCCTTGAGGTCGGAGAGTGAAGAGGCAACCCTGGAAGAAACAGGAAGACCCAAGTCTTCAAAGGGGGAGATGGAACCCTCTGGCTCCCTGGGCTTCAGTGTTCCCTAGGAACCTTGACTGGTTCTGAAGTGCCCAGACTATGCCTCAGCCTCACAAGTTGGTCTTCTCCTTCGTGATCTGGCACAGAACAGTCTCAGTGAGTGTCCTGAATGAATGGAAGCATTTATTACTATTTATAGTGATCATCATAATAACAGAATTCATATTTCTTTCTTTTTTTTTTTTTGAGACTAGGTCTTGCTATTTTTGCATGTGGAACTGCAGGCTCACGTTGCCTGGGGTACCACAGACTCAAGCAATCCCCAGCCTCAGCTTTCAGGTAGCTGGGATTACAGGTGCACGCCACCATGCCCAGCTATTTTTTTGGGATTAGGTCTTGCTACGTGCCCCCGGCAGGACTCAAACCGCGGTCCCTGGCCCTAGCCATGGCTTCCTAGGCTGCTGCCTACAGGCATGCACCACCATGCCCAGCCAAGAGCTCATATTTTTCTTGGCCCCACCAGACCATGGGCTCTCCTAGGTGTGTAGTACTAGCAGTGACCGAATGTTTCTTGGCTATTTGTTTATACAAGCTTTGGCCCTCATCTCAAAATCTCTTCCAACCATGCTTGGGACATAAGAGGTAAACAGCATTGAGCAAAGAGTAAAAGCTTAGATGTACCACTCACCACCAAAAGGAACCAGGGGTCCCTGGAAGAAGTTCAATTTCAGTAATGGGGGTAGGTAGCATAGGAACTGAGACAGAAATAAGTTCAGGCAGAGTAAGGAGGTATTCATAAAAGAATGGGGTCATGTCAGCAGGAAACAAAAGAGAGGTTTATGCTGGACAAAACTGGGACAGTTTGAGCATCAACATAAATAATAATAGTCATAGGTTATAACCACTGAACAAAATAGAAAGCTCTGAGTCCTCCTTCATCCAGATACGTGAGTAAGGAAGTGGGGAGAGGGGGCACTCTTCCTTTCAGTGACTACCAGCTAACAGACATAGACAGAATGATGGAGCCATAAAATCGTTAGTCAATGTCAGTGGTTGAAGGTGGACAGAATACACATATTGACATAGTGTTCAAATAACTTTCCTGCAAAATGCTTATTCATCACCAAGGGGAAAGCAGTAACTTTATGGGGAAGGAAAGTGGTGGATGTCAACCCAATCAAGTGACACAGACTTATGTCACCAGTGAGGGGACAGATGCACCACACATGCCTCCTTGGGATGATGTGTAGAGGGATCTGGCACAACTCAGGTGGTGGTCCTGCCCCAGATGAAGGGTCTGAACCAAGTCAGGATGAAAAGATGGACACAAGCCCAATGAAAAGACACACCTCAGGATGAGTTGCCTGCAGAGCTGCAATCATAAACTGCAGGAGACCAGGAGGAAAGCAGACTTAGGGGATGTTGCAATTGAGGAAATTGAATCAGCATGTGGAGAATAGCATTATATCCATGGTGAATCTCTTAATTTTGAAAATCGTTCTTTGGTTATGTGAGAGAATGTCTTTGACCCAAAGAATCGGGTGCCATCCAGCTTACTCAAATATATGAGGTATATTCTTTATAGTATAAAATAGTATCTAAACTAGAGATCATAACACAATAAAGAAAGTAGGGCAAATTTTAAGAAATTTGAACCTAGGTACAACTGACCAGAGTTCTTTTTACTTTTCTCTAAATTTAAAATTGTGTCAAAAATATATGAGAAGAATGTGACTCTTCCAGCCAGGAATGGTGGCACACACCTGTAGTCCAAGCGCTGGGAGGCAAGAGTCCTGGGATTGCTTGAGTTTGCGGGTTCAAGACTACCCCGGGGAACATAGTGAGAACTGGTCTCAAAAAAGCAGCCGGATGCAGTGGCAGGTGCCTGTAATCCCAGCTACCTGGGAGGCTGAGGCTGGGGATTGCTTGAGTCCACAGGATTGGCACTACCCCAGGCAACATAGTGAGATCAAGTCTCAAAAAAGAAAAATGTGAGTCTTCCACAACCTAGGAGAGTACTGCTGGACTTGGGAGGGAACTGGGGAGACAGGTCATACACCCCAATAATGTGGATCCTTGTAGCCTAATGGCAGTCTATTGCCAGGTTCTCAGTGGCCGCTCAGCTTGGTCCTGCTATTGTCGTCCTGAGTGGGGAGGGGGAGTGTTTTTCCCACTGAGCAAGAGAACCAGCTGAACACAGGGCCCCGCATGAAACATCTTATTGAAACTTTAAAACAAGTCAAATATGCAGGTTCATCATCCCTATTTTCCAGATGAAGAAACCAATTCCCCTCAGGGAAAGGCAGGAGCTGGGATTCAAACCCCTCTGACTCTTAGGCTGGTACTCACCTCACCCCGGGCATGCTAGAACTTTCCCACCCCCATGCTTGGTATAGCTCTTCCCTGCACCTAGGCTCTCCTGCCATCTCAGCTTACTGACTTTCTGGGCTAGTCAAGGGTGAATTGGACCTTCCCTGCCTCGGGATCCTGGGTTCTTGGGGATAACTGAATATTACCTGGATTGAACTCAAGCTTTGTCTTCCTGTGAACAATTAATTCATTTTCAGACTAAGTTAAAACTAATCCAACCGGAGAGAGCATGTCAAAAACCTTTTGAAGCTCTTTTGAGAGATAGCTGCCCTAACAGAAAACACATACCCATAAGCAGACTAGAAAGTTCAAGGTTTAGGGCTGATGCCTATTCCTGCCTTCAATGTTAGGGTCAAGTTGATTGTTCTGTCCAGCTGGGCCTCAGTTTCTCCACCTCTTGAATGAAGCAATAGCCAATATTAGGAGTTCTGATTCAAGGGTGTAATTCTAATTCACCTATGAAACCTAAAACCTAAGCAGATTCCCTGTCCACACCCAGTCATAGGTCTAGACTAGGAGCTGGTCTAGCTTTTCTACAAAGTCACAAAGGGCTTCTGACAGGTGTCTTCCATACAGACTCTGCGGGTCCTATGGTCACGCAAGCCTCTGACCAGCGAGCAGGTGCTGGAGGTTCCTGGCCCTCGCACCGGGAGCTCCTCTCCCCAGCTTTCGTGCCTGAGCTCCCACTTCCCTGCCAGCTACCCACAGTCTGCTTTGCACCCCCTTGATGTTTTTCAAGCTTCCCCACTTCTGAAGACGAGCAGACCCTGGAAACTTAGGGTGACCTCCTTACGGCTGCAGTTAGTAAATCTGAAAGCACCTTGTCAACTTGGAAGAGGTATGTGAATGAGAAGTTTTTTGCAACCACTTTCCTGTTGCAAATGGAAGAAGTTCTGCTTGTGGGCCTCCACCAGGGTCGGAGAGAGGCTCCTCTTGGGGTCAGATGTGCCATCTGGGAGCTCCACCCCTACTTTGTCCCTGGCCCCACACTTCCTCCTCTGCTAGGACTTCCCTTGTTTCTCTTCTCCTCAGGCTTCTACCTCATGTCCTGCCTGGTGCCTCAGTTTCAGTTCACACTCTAGAAAGCGAAGATCATGCTCAGTGATGGGATTCCAACAAGTCAATTTACCTCTCTGAGCCTGTTTCCCTATCTGCTGAGTAGGTTGTTTCACATGGGTGTTGGGAGGATCAGAGAGATATAGGGTGTGTGAATCAGTTAGGTGCAGGAGATGGTTCCTGTTAGGCTGGACCACCTTTCTGCCTGGTCTCATGGGAGACCACCTCTTTATTCACCGGGCTCATCCCCTCCTGGGGAAAATTTCCAGGCAGAGCCTCTTTGTCCTTGAGCACTGTTGCCCTGCCCATCAGCCCCTCTCTGCCATGGATTGCCTCTCCCAGACTGGCAGGGGTCCGTGCCTGGTTCACATCCATGTTCTCAGACATGAAGATTTATTCAGCAGATGCTGGGTGGGGTAGAGTTGGGGGGCTCCCTATGTGGATTTTGCTCCATTCCAGGGAATGAGAGAGGGAGAGCAATTCTGTGGATGTGGCTCTGGTTACCTGCAGGGCTCCCACATGTAGGTACTTCCTCCGGAACAGTGGGCCATCGGCAGCAAGTAGAGGAGCAGTGCACTGCATACCTAGCAGGGAGATGTGGTGGGGAAGGCCTGCTGTCCATAGCCAGCTGATCATGGTGTAAACGACCAGTTTTTCTCACTTTCCAGAAAGCCAAACTCTGACCCACAAGAATGTCTTTTCAGAGAAGTTTATTCTCTGTGACCACCAAGAGAGTTGATAGGATTGGTACCCTAAAATCTCAACTCCCTGAATGACTGGAGTGCTGAGGGGGCAGGAGGAAAGTGAAGGTGGTAGAGGCTTTGGGTTTTCAGGTCCAAGTTGGTGCCTGCTCTGCAAGGTTGTCCTTTCCAGGCCAATATCTAGCAACGGTCGTCAGAAGCTGGGCTTCGATGTTACTATCAGCCTTAAAGGAACATAGAGAATTTTTATGAGGAATATAATACAATCAACATTTCAAGCCTGGAAATGCAGTTAGGAAGAAATGTACTGGTTGTAAGTTAAAAGTTAATTATAAGAAAGAGGTAGGAGGAAAAAAGAAGACTGTTCAGAATTTAATTCCACATAGTCCAAGATTTTAGTCCAGGGGAATTTTTGCTATACAAATAGAGGAATTTGGTTATAATGGCAGTGTGTTCTGATCCTTCAGAAGGAAGGAAGAAGAGGGGGGAGGGAAAAAGGAAGTAGGGAGGGAGGAAGGGAGGTAAAAGCTCTAGCCTATCAGTTGGCCTCGAAAACAACGTTTTGTCTAAATTCCTGTTAGCAATGAAAGGGGGTAAAGTACCCTTGGACTAGCTGCAAGGTTCTTTCCAAATAAAATTCATAGGACTTCCGGCTTCCTGGAAGACATTCTCAAAGAGTCTGAGACTCTCCTCCCCGACAGCCCTCCCCGTCTCTAGAAGATTCCAAGTATTGTTTGAGCAAGGGAAACTGGAGATGTGGTTGAAGGGTAGACTGGGCTTTGGAAGGACAGTGACAGTGTCCTGAGGATCATGGGACATGGTGCAGTGTACCCAGGGGACACTGACATGAGGCAGCTGGCGTCCGTGCGGAAGAAGCACAGTGAGCAGGGCTGGCTTCAGGGTGTATGGGCACTGGCTCAGGGCTCCGCTCTCAAAGGTCCACGTTGGCTTTTAATGCTCTGGGCTCTGCCAAAGCCATCTTGAAATTCTGAACAATCATCTTAGGGTTTGTGTCTTGTAAGTGAAGTATGACAGGGCAACGTAGCTTCAATGGCTTGGAGCCCAGGTTGCTGGGCAGTTCTGAATGCTGCCATTTCTCCAGGATGGGGCTTCCCCTTCCCCATGCCTGGCAATCACTGTCACCTGGTAGCTGCCCCTGGAGAAGGTATGGGGAGGCTCAGGGTTGCCTGGTGGCTCCTCAGCGTGTGCTGGGGCAGCTGCCATGCCCCAGGTTAGCAGCACAGTGGTACATTCAGTGGCCCATTCAGTGGGGAAGAGGAATGTGAGCCTCTAGCCACTCCTGACACAGGTCACCACACAGAGTTAGCAACTGACCTGAGGGTGCTGTCCACCAGGGGAGATGCCACCCATTCCCCTCCCTTTAGACAGGGGCATGATCTGGTGCTGGCAGGAGGGATCCCAGCAGCTGATGAGTCCCTTGCGGAGGACAGTTGGAGAGGTGGCAAGTGCTGGTCAAGGATCACACCAGTACTCAAAAGGCCATAGCATCAGGGAGCCAGCGATGCACCCAGACAGGTAGGGAGGACACAGGATAGGAAATTGGTTTCTATCTTGGTACCGTTCACAGCAGTTTCCCCTGACTTTTTTAGTAAAAGACCCCGTGTTCATTTGTACTGACCCAGTAAATGCTACAGCTGTCCCACTGCTGGAGCTATAATGAGATCAAACATGTAAAATGCAGCATAAATAATCCCTGAAAGGTAGCCAGTGTGAATGCTCTAGTCCTTTATGCTGCTCAAAGGTATGAAGTGGCCATGGGAACCACACCTGGCCAGGATGTGTGACTGACATTATGATAAGTGAATTTGTGCTTTATCTCAATTCTTGGACCTGCTGCTTCTTGAATCTTTCAAGCAGATGTGTTTAAATAGCATGCAAAACAAGATGGGCATGCCTGTGAGGGGGACTCCCCTTAAAAAGAGTCACTGTCTGGCCCAACACAGCTGCCAGGCCTCAAGGCAAATGTGTTTGGAAGCATCTGGAACAGGCATTAAAAAATTGTGATTTTTCAGGACTGGATCCCCTCCTTGAGGGCTGCTAGTGGAGGTGCCCAGGGACAGTTTCCTTCTCAGGGGGCTCTTCCTCCACCCCTGTGTCCCTCTAATCCCCCCTCCAGCACCCTCATTGCCCTGTCCAGGCCTCAACCTTCATCCTTCTCTCAGAATTATCACAGTATCCTCCTCTGGCCTTCCACTTTCCAGCTGGAGAGATCTTTCCAGAACCTGTGTGTGGGCCCCTCCTCTCTGGTCCCCAGTCCCAGCAGGCCTTGCAGGAGTTGTACAACTGGTTGAGAGAAGACTGTTGACTCTCAGCATCCACAAGACCCAATCAAGGAGCCCTTCCCCAGGCCAATGATGGCAGAATGTGAGCATGGGACTCACTCCAGCCAATGAGACAGAAGTGTGTGTGTGTGGGGGGGAAGCATTTCTTGGGTGCTGGTACAGAAAGGAGACGCAGAGAGTCTGTTCTTCCACCAGATGTGACTATGTCTGGAGCTGTAGACCAGACAGACAGCAGCCTGAGGGGAGGATATAAATGAGGAGAATCACAGAGAAAATGAGCCGTAGCCTTAGTGCACCCCACCTGCCAGCCTCCTTACACCCAGGCCCTGTGTAGGGTCTTCCTCCATATCAGACTCCCTTGAGGAGAGGGCAAAGGCCTCTTTGGAACAGAAGTTTGTGGGTGGTGATGGCAAGAACCCCTGGAAAGTGGGAGTGAGAAGTTGGCAATGAAATTTTCTGCCAGTAAGAGGGTAGGAGCCTTCTATTAACCGAGGGTTTCTAGGCTAGCTCCACAACTAGAGGCATCACTCCATTTGAAAGATGGGAAAACCAAGGCAGGGAGGCTGAACCAGTGTTGCAGGGGTGGTAATGCTGTTGGGATGAGGCACAGCCATGGCACTGAGCCTTCGAACTTCAAGGTGATACTTAGATGATTAGCTGTTTTCACATGAGTGACAGAAAACCCACTGGAGTGCCACTGATGCTGACGATGGTTATTAGCTCAAACCCAGGATTCTGGAGCCAGTGCTTTTGGGGAGCATGCGCTGCTCTGTAATCCCTCAGGTGGCTGTTTCAGAAGCGTAGGGTGCCCGTCTGAAACCCCGAGCACTCATAGATGGCCCTGGAGGGCTTAGCTCTCCCCTGCAGCAGCTCTCAGCTCTCTTTTGTCCCCAGTCAATAGTAAGGGAGGTGTCAGCAAGGGTTGGTAATATTTTGTCAAGCCTGCCTCACCCTTCTTGCTGACCAGTCCTGGGCTGAGGGCCCTGCCGGCCTTTGCTGTTGAGGGGGCGCCCTGCTTCAGGAGCCCCAGCCAAGGGGTCTCAGAGTCTCCAGCTTCTGCCGGCCCAACCCAGAGAGTCCAACATTGTCTCCCTTCCAAAGACTGGGAGAGGCAAGTAGGGAAACTGAAGCTCAGAGCATTTATGGGTCAATGAAGGTCCCTCATCCCCTTAGGGGTGGAGTTTAGACAGAACAAAAATGTGCCTTCAACCTGGGTTTTCAAACTCCTGTCTCTTTGTAATCTCTCTCTAACCACAGTCTTGCATCCTCAAAACTCCTTCTTCAGAGGGAGGCCTTCCTGCTGCAGTGTCTGCAAGAAAAGTGCCCAGAAAACCTCCCCATTGTCCTTGGTTAGTTACTTGCTCTCCCACCTCTGTTCCCCACAGCCTCCCAACAGACGACTGCGGGTCCCCAGACCATGAGTGTCTGAGGGTGGGGTGCAGATGTAGATGCTGAGTGGGGGAGGGGGCTTTGCCCAGTGATAGCTACAAGGTGTTCCCTGGGAACCCCTCCTGATGTCTGCTGGCTGGGGCAGTCAAACATCCCTGGCGTGGGACCACTGCGTGGGTGACAGCACTGGGTTCCGGCCCTCAGGACACCTTCAGTGGGCTCAGTTTCTCTCTGCGAATAGCTCAGCAGGTCATGGGGAGGGGACCAGCAGAAACAAGCAGGGTGTCAGGTGGCAGGCGGGGCTGCACAGGGGAGCACAGCAGCTCTACTTCCTGTGGGCGAGGGCCCTGGTGCCTACCCCCAGGGGAGCTTGCGAAAGCCTTCCTGCTCAGGCCTCAGGCTGCCTGCTGGCCTGGCCTGTGGACCCACCTGCCTCTGCCTTTGGTCGCTGCCTCCCCGTCTTGCCTGGCATCCTGGTTCACATTTCTGCAGCCTGGACTGCGTCCTCCATCACTTCGCTGGCCAGGGGCCGGGCGGACAGGGGGACCGCCCTCCCATCACTGGGCACCGCTCCTTCCTCATTTCACTGCTAATGCTAACCCCAAACAAAACAGGTTGAGTCCTTCTCCCGGTCCAGCAGGTCTCTGGCTGGCAGCTGCCTTCTACGGTACCAAGTGGGGCAGGGGGCCTGAGCCAGCTCAGCCAGTTCTGGGACAGTGCGTCTGGCTCCTGGCCATCCCACAGCCCCACTGCTGGCCGGGGAGTGAACTTTGCTGCCGCAGATCTGAGTATGATGTCCCAACTTCTGTTCCGAGATGCCTTTTGGGTAAGTGAAAATGCTGGGGTGTTGAACGGTAGAGTGTGGCTGGAATCTCTGTGGTTGTTAGTGGGGACAAACTCCAAGAGGGGGGCTTTATTATAAAAATTGGGTTTGTCTTTTGGTCTTAATTGTTGTGAAGGTGACCAGGGCCACTGTGCCCTCTGAATTGGAAGATCAAAGGGATGCTGACTTCTCTGCAAAGTGGAATCTCCGTGTTCCAGGGTTGGTTTCTCTTCCCCTAGAATGGGATCCTTTTAGAAGAGGTTCATCTGTGAGTGGGAGCTGGAGGAGACTGTCCGGGGCAAGGAAAGGGCTCCAGGCTTGGGCACCAGAGAAATAAGAATTCAACTCTTGGTTCTGTTACTTAGCAGCTGGGCATCCTGTTTCCCCCTCTGCCCTCAGCTCTCCTCTATGCAGCGGAGAAAAATATTACCACCCACCCAGATCAAGGAGAAGGTTTAACATCATCTATGTGATAAAGTCCCCAGCACCTTGCTGGCACTCCAAGGCTCACCCGTCTTCCACTCATCCCAGCTCTTGCCTTTGCAGACCTAGGGGTTCTCTGAGAAAGGAGTAGGGCTGGATGATTTCTTGTTTGTGTCCCTAAATTCAGCATGTGGGTGAATCAGGTTCTCACCCCCTATGAATTTAGCATCTGGTGAAGTGCTTGACCCAGGTCATGTAGCAGATAAGCCTAGTTTGGACCCCTGTTCCCTCCAATTTTCCCCCAGCTGTCCCTCAACCGTCTCCAGCTCCTTGAGCTCTGGCTGTTCCTAGTGACTCAAGGGGGAAAGGCCAGGCCTACTCTGGCTAGAGGTAGGGATTGTGACTCTCCCCAGGGCACCCTCTCCAACATGACGAGTACCTCCTGGCCATAGCTCAGTCTTCAATACAACTCTTCTGGGCCTTACCCTGTGGCCAGACAGTGAGAGCTGATGGGCAGACCTTCCTTATCTTGCAGGTCAAGCTCTGCTTGGGGCTGGCAGCCCATGCAAGTGGCCTGTTTCCTAAGTTCATGAACCTCATGATGGGTGATAGACCCTTGGGAGGACAAATTGAGCTTCTTTGGCCTCTATTTCCCACCTCTACAGAGAGGATCAGTCCAGGGAAGTTGATGGAGGCAGACCTGGCTTGCCCACCCCAAGCACTAAGCTGGCCACTAGGATCTTTGAGTGGGGGAGTTGTGAGGCCTAGGCTGGAGTTGGGGAGGCGAGGCCAGTGAATCACCACATCACTGCTCTGACTTGAAATACAAAGCTGGAGAAAGGGAAGGAAGGGTCCGGGAAGTTCCGGGTGCCCTGTAGCTCAGGATAGACCAAGAGACCTGGGTTGATTTGCTTTTAGGACACTTGTGCCAATTCTGAGCCCTGGACCCATCTCCTCAAGGGCAGAGAAGAGAAGGTAGCAGCATCTGGGTAGAGAAGGTGATATATGGGGGAGCAAGGGTGTGATGGCAGCAGCAGGAAAATAGCCCACCTTAGCAGCTTCCTGAGGGACAACCCTCCCATAACCTGCACTGGCCCCACCTCGGGTCACGGCATTAGTCACCTCTTTTCCTCCCCTCCTGGCTCCCTGGACCCAGGCTGAGTTTACAGCTTTCCTTGGGAAGGTCAGAGAGGGGTTGACAGTGGTAGCCAGGAGGAGCATTACACACTAAACCTGGATAGAGCTCCCAGGCACCTCTCCCTAGGCTGGCTCAGCCCAGGGAGGACAACTCTAACCCTGAGCTCTAAAGACATCCCAGGGACTGTGGCAGGACTGTTTCAGTCTTATAGCAAAACAATGCAACAGATGCTGTTGTTATCCTCAGTGTTCAGAAAAGGAAACTGAGACATGGAGAGTTTCACAGAGAGCTAAGCAACTTGCCTGGGGTCTGGGCTGGGGTTAACCCCACCAGTCTGGGCTTCATTTGTCTCTAACGGCTTGGCAGGTCACAGAGTCTTGGGGCCGTGGTGCAATGGAGGGGAGAATCTGCACTTCCTACCTCTCAGAGAGCTAAGATTGGGTGAGGACGCTACAGGTATCTGTAGATCAGTTTGTAGGCACATTTGTAAAACAGAAAATGTGGAATGGCTACTAGGGACAGAGCCCAGCCTGCTCTGCCCATGGCCCAAGGTGGGATCATTAAGGCCTGCTATTTGGCAGCACATTTTAAGACATGGACAAATTTAATGATGGGAGGAAACCCCTGACCTAGATCCTCCATGTCTATACCACAGCATTTCAACTCTCCAGACACAGTGAGCACTAGCCCATGTCTACACTGGATCACAGCAAGGAGGGGAATGAAAGTGCTTTTGGAGGTGCTAAGAACAGGCATTTATCAAACAAATACTATACGCCTAGGCAGTGTACCTGCACTCTTACCTGGGATCTACGAGCTCTGATTTTACCCACAATTTTATGGTGCTTAGCCATGTGGGCTTTCAACCCACAGATGCAGTGGTTCACAGGGTCTGCAGCGGTCTGCCGTGAGTTGGTGATGGATGGATGTTGCTGGACCTGAACTGTCAGAGACGTTTCCACAATAGCTGGAGGCAAGGGAGGAGACAGGAAAGTTATAAAAAGCTGACCCAAGGACTCAGAAGTGGTGGGGACAGTCCGTGTGAGAACTAACCAGTTCTGTCCCTCCAGAGGCCTATATCTGTGATGCTGTCAGTGTGACCACCCAGTCTTTATTTATAGCTTTTTATCTGTGACAGAGCCTTGAGACGGCTGCTGTGAGGGTGTGGTGGGAGCCAGCTAGCCACAGGGGGAAAGAAGGGATAACTTGATTTTTGTTATGTACATGCAGTGATAAAGAACAACCTGACTTGGCAGGAAGTCTGTGGTTGAGTCTCTGAACTGGGCCAACCCATAAGATGAGCTTGGGGCTGAGAACACTGGCCTCAAGCGGAGATGGCCTGAGCTCTCACACTGGCTGCAGCTGCACTGGGTCAGCAGGGCGCAGACGCCTGGAGAAGGGGCCCCGCTCCCTGAGCATAGTCTGGCTGGTGGCTCTGCTCCCACAGGGAAACCGAGTTACCAGACACCTCCATTTGCTCTGCTCATTCAAGGTTTGCAGAATGAGACACTGAGAAGTGGTCTCCCTGGTCCCGCCTTCCTGCGCCTCTTTTCTCCTTCATTTCACTTGAACTGTATCCTATAAATACTTTCCAAGCAGGCTTTCTGCTCTGCAGCCTACGCTGGACACTTGAACTTTAACCCTACCTCCAACATCAGATGCTGAGACTCATGGAAGTCACCATGCAGAACTGGCTCCCTGCCCAGGGCCTCCAGAGCAGTCCAGGCATGCTCCCCCAAGCCCACCTCACAGACCTCTGCTGTGTTTTAAGAGGGAAAAACTGTTCTAGACCAGGATTTACTATGATCTGTGTCCTATCCCTTTTGGGGTCACTCGCAGGAAATGAAAGGGCCTGAGGAGGCTGGGCCATTGACAAGGCAGTGACTCCTCCCTGCCTGCTCTGAGCCATCAAGTGTGACAGAGAAAAGGCCTGAACTTCTCTTACTGCAGTCACATCTCTCCTCATTGAGGCTGAGCGCGTTTCATCTGGAAACCTCTGTGTCAAGCAGGGTGAGGCTGTGCTCAGGACCCATCTGGCAGAGGAAGGTACCACTTCCTGGAGTGGACAGATGACTCACCAGAGACATGAAAGGGTTGGGGTAGGGGCGGGCCCTTCCTTCAGGCCTCCCTTCCCCCTGTGGGTGCCTCTTCCCCTTTCCAGTTTGGGGACTGAGGTTCCCCATTTAGGAGACTACAGAGAGGGGGATCCCAGGTTCCAGCGCTGTCTGTCCTGCACCCCGGGGCCTCTGCAGTCAGAGAGGCTGATGTTGGCTGCTGTGGGTTCTGCTCTGGCACTCCAGGATGTGTGTATCCTGATAGAGACTAGACATGACAGTGCCCAAAGGAGGGAAAGTGGGAAATTCGAGACAAAGGGAAAAGGTTTTGATCTCATCACACACAGCAGCTAATATCCTACTGGTTTTCCCTAAGATGGTCTTACACAACACAAGCATACTTGTAGACATGATCCCATGTTCTCCCCAGCTTTTCTACCCCTTGCATTTAAAATTCATGAAATGTACTGTCTTTTTCTTTCTGCATTAGGTACAGTATTAAGCATGTTCACATTGTCAGTGTGACCCTCCTCTTCTTCATCAATGCGATTCATTATGAGCTTGTGAATGTGTGTGTGTAATTTCCTCACTTTTAAGAGGAAACATTTAGCATCATGTTAATGACTCCTTGCTCCTTCAGCTTGTGGATTTGGTAACTTTAGTCTGATTTATTTATCTTAGCCCCTGCTGTTGGACACTTAGGTTACTCCAATTATTCACTTCTCTGGACAGTGCTGCCATAGGTAGATTTTTTTTTTTTTGGTAGATTCTTGAGTATCAACATTTTTCACCTGGTTCTTGGGGAGTTTCCTCACAGGGGTACATTTCTGGGGGAAGTAGTGGGGCTGGACTCCAGGACTCTGGTCTAGTAGTCATTTTGGGGCAGGCAGTAGTATTTTATGTAAGAAGCAAGGACAAAAGTGGCCTGGGGTGGGGAGAGGGTGATCAGGCCAGGCCTAGAGGCTTCTCAGGCTTGAGGGTAGCATTTGCCACAAGGAAGGTCCCTGTGTCCTGAGGCTGGTGGCCAAGGAGCAAGTCCCCTAGAGCTCATGTGAAAGGTAGAGAGGGAGGAGGCCTTGGCTAGCCTAGCACCTACCTCCTGGTCATGATGGGAGGAAGAGAATGGGCAGAAGGCTTCTCTGCACTGCTTGAAAAAACTCTTCAAAAATGGCACCACATGGATAAAAAGAGCCAAATGATGTGCCTGGTAAATAACCTGCTGCAAAAAAGTGGTGGCAATTGACATGTATTATATTGGCTTATACATGTATTATATTGGCTTATATATATGTATTATATTGGCTTATATATGATAGGCTTATATTAGCAATGGGGGTTCTGCCAAGACATGGCAGGGGCTAGTTAAAGTGAGGTATTGTTGGGGTAATGAGACAAGAGACAGCCGGAGACATAATTGGAGTAACCTAGATGTCTAGCAGTAGGGGATAAGATAAAAACTGACATGCACTTTTAAAATACTGCTAGATTTTTGAACCAGTTTAATATATCACTTACTGCAAAAAGGAAATGGCATAGTTAAAGATGAGAACGAAGACTTATTTCATGTTCCATGGAGACATTTTCTTGGAGTCTCACACAAGCTTGGGG
Source organism: Uropsilus gracilis (assembly GCA_004024945.1). Taxonomy (NCBI): domain Eukaryota; kingdom Metazoa; phylum Chordata; class Mammalia; order Eulipotyphla; family Talpidae; genus Uropsilus; species Uropsilus gracilis. The sequence goes on along the minus strand of PVHY01005918.1, from coordinate 21,777 downwards.
TGGGGCCACAGTGCCTCAGGCACAGACTCCAGGGCACAGGACCACGCCCTCGTGGTCCCAAAGCCAGGACATGGTGGGACCTCGCATCCCACCCCGTGGGACACCATCACCTTCTGCCTTGAATTTGGGAGACTTTGGACAATTTGTTGGTTTGCTGTTGGGTCAGTTATGATTCTTGTAGGTCAGAGGTTATAGATTAACTTTGGTTTCTTTGAAATTGGAAGGAGGGCGATTTTTTGATTCCGTATTCCCCCTAATTTCCTGCAGTTGAACACATGTAGTCATTAAAAGGAAAATACGCAAACAAAACAAAACAAAACTGAGCCATCCTGTTGGCAAATTTGAGACGTTATAAAGTGAATTTGGGGTTGGCTAGCACTACTCTTCCACACTCTGTGCACTTTGTGGTGTGTGGGCCCCTGGGACCTGGTTCTTCTGCACCCACTTTACAGGCCAAGGCTGGGGCTGTGAAACAATTGCAGAGGTTTGTGGTTACACTGCTCTGCTTTTGTGATGCTTGCAGATGGTCACCCAAGAATTTCTTGACTGACTGTATTGTTCTGGGTCGTGAATATCATCCCAATCTTCGAGTTTCCTCTTGGTAGAAAACAGGATGTACTTTTCAATGACCATCTTTGCCTGTTAGTTGCCAAGGACCGGTTTCACTTTCCTGGCTGCCCTTGCCTTCTACCTATTGCTTGTAATCCCTGGAATGGAGAGGGAAGGTCCTGCCTGCACTCTTTAGTGGGGGTGAGGATTTGGGAGATGGTAGGAGGGCCAGTACTAGAGGTGGGAGTGGCATGGGCAAGGGGTGGGGTGGACACATCAAGTTTGGGAGCCCCCATCCAGAGGACTGAGCTGGTTACTAGGAAGAAGAAAGGCTATGAAAGGTCCTGATGGGCCTGAATGCTGGCAGAGATATCTCATCTGCTTCTTTGTACCCTTTCTGCTGTATCCTCTCCTGCAAAAGGGCCTGGAAGCTGCAGGTTACGAGAAGGATCTCCTCATCCTCCTCCCCCAAGCCCAGCTGGTGTCATTACAAACCATGCCATGGAGGGATCATGGTACAGAATTTCAAACTGCCCATTTCTGAGCAAGAGAGTGGTGCCCTGTTCCCTGGGTACTGCCACGCTGCGGATCTGCTAGGCTGCTGAAAGTATATGCTGCCCTCCAGACTCAGAAAGCAATAGCTCACCTGGCTCCCACCCTCATGGCTGGGTGGCCAAGGGGAATCATTTCTCCTCTGTCAGTATGTTTCCTCTTCTGTAGGAAATCCAGGTGACCCTAATTAAGATAGGGCTTTGAAAATGAGAGGCCTGGGACACTGCAAAGGGGACCATCTCCTGCTGCTCACCCTAGAGAGATAGCAGACCAGGAATGGGTGGATGCATGTCTGCAAGGTGAGGCTCATAAGTAGATCCCTCTAGGCCTGGCATGCCTCCCCAACTCTTCACCATCACATCGTAAATTCCACCATTAAAGAGTCACTTCCATCCAGGCATGGTGGCTCGTGCCTGTAAGCTTCAGCCTATGAAGCAGCCGGGGCTAGGGATGGCGGTTCGAGTCCCGCCTGGGGCCCGTAGCGAGACCTAGTTCCAAAAAATAGCTGGGCGTGGTGGTGCGCGCCTGTCATCCCAGCTACCTGGGAAGCTGAGGCTGGGGATTACTTGAGTTCGTGGTACCCCGGGCAACGAGAGCCTGCAGTTCCATGGGCAAAAATAGCGAGATCTTGTCTCAAAAAAAAAAAAAAAAGTCACTTCCTTGGTTTCAAGTAAAAAGATACTCTTAGTTCCAACAATATCCTGTGAGGCTGGCATCCTTATTTCTATTTTACATGAAAAACTGAGGCTTAGAGAGGGGAAATGGACCTGAGGTGCCACCTACATCAACTTCAGGGCTGAGCCTGGGTCAGACAGTCCTTGAGGTGCAGCAGTTTGCTGAGAGTTAACATCTGAGTAGTGGGTGCCAGAGTAGGCAGGCAAGTGACAGTCCCTTCTGCTGTTGTTTACAGGCACCCACTATTGGGCAACAGGAAGTGACTACTGGAGCTCCAAAGGCTACCAGCTAGGATGGGGATGGGGTAACCCTGAGATGAAACTCAGGGTTCCCAGCTGCAGCAGTGGGAAAATAGAAACAGCCATAACAGTGAGACTAGGAAAGGTTGAGTGCCTGAGCTAGGGAGTGCTAAGCATGGTCGAGGGCCAAGGAGCCTGGTGACCAGGCAAAATAACTCAGGAGGAGAGTGGCTGGAGGTAAGATTAGATATATGGTAGGACGTCAGATCTTTACAGAACCATAGTTCTCAACAATCCTGATGTCCTGGCCATGTCCCAGGCCAAGTTCATCTGCATCTGTGGGGTAGGGGTGCCTGGGCATCAGTGTGGTTCAGAGTTGTCCCAAGTTTCCAAAATGTGGTGAGTCGAGAACATTGGTGTCAACAACTCTGGTGACTCTGTACTCATGGCCATGCTGATTCTGAGTAAAAGCCTGCTTTTGCCACGTGCATGACCTCATTTGACTCACTCATGAATGGGAAGAGGTTAAAGGTTTGTTTTGCTTTGCTTTAACCTTAGAAAGTCATACAGTTATACTTGTTTGTTGAGGAAGTAGCAATAACATCAAAGATAGCATTTTAATCATTCTTGGTTGTGTGATTCAGTGGTTTTAAGTAGGTTCACAACATTGTACCACCATCACTACTCTATATTTCCAGAACTTTCCATCGACCCACTCAGAAGCTCTATAACCACAAGCAGTGACTCCCCATCTCTTCCACTTCCACTTCTACTTCTATCCTACTTCCTGTCAGTGAATTTGTCTGTGCTGGGAACATTATGTAAGTTGATCAATACAAATACAAACTGTATTTGTCCATTGGTGCCTGGCTCATTTTACTAAGCATGTTGTAACAAGTATCAGTGTTTCATTCTTTTTTTTTGTAACTGAACAAAAATTCTATTCTGCATCTTTATCTCACTTTGCTTACTCATTCATCTGCTGATGGGGTTGTATTTTTATCCTCCAGTTGACTATTAAGAAAATGCTGCTGTGAACATGGTATTCATAGCATACTCAAAAGCCTGTTTAAATTCCTACTTTCCATTCCTTTCTGTCTACTCCGAAGCGTGAAACTGCTGGATTGTGTGGTAATCCTGTGATTGACTAATTAAGAAACTGCTTTCCCCAGCAGCTGCTTCATTTAATTTTCCCATCAAACAATGCATCTGATTTCTCCACATGTTTGCTAACACTTGCTACTTTCTGTTTTATTTTCATCACAGCCTCCCTGTTAAGGCATGAAGAAACATCTCACCAGGGGTTTGATTTGCATTTCCTTGACGACCAATGATGTCTAATATCTTATCATACGTTTCTTGGTCATTAGTATGTCTTCATCTGCTTGAGTCTTTTACCTACTTTTGAACTGTCAGCCTTTTTGTGGTTGAATTGTAAGAATTCTTTATAATTATGGATATTAAACTCTTCTCAAATATGTGATGTGCAAATATTTTCTCTCAATCTGTGGATTGTCTCTTCACTCTTTTACTAGAGTCTTCTGATGCACAACAGCTTTTCAATTTGATAAAATCCAATTTATCTATTTTTTCCTATGGCTGACTGCTTTTCATATCACAGCCAGATTGAATCCAGCATCACAGAGTTTCCCCCCTTGTTTTTTGTTTCCATAGCTTTGCAGTTCTAGCTCTTCCATTTATATTACTGAGCAATTTTTGAGTTAATTTTTATTTATGGGGTGAGAAGGGATTTAGCTTCATTCTTTTGCATGTGGATAACCAGCTTTCCTGGCACCGTTGTTGAAAAGTCTATTCTTGCCCCCCACTGAGTGACATCCCAATTAAATATCAATTACCAATATGTGAATGTTTATTTGCAAACCCTCTAACCTTTCCCATTGATCTAATGATAACACCACATTGTTTTAGCTATCATAGCTTTGAAATAAGTTTTGATTCAAGAAGTGTGAGTCTTCCAACTTTGTCCTTTTCCAAGATCATTGGCTATGTGGGCATCTGAGTGGTAGTGCTTTTATTGTTCCTATTTTCAGGTGAGGAGACTGAGACTGAAAGGAGGAGACTGAAAGGAAGAGACTGAAAGGTTTCTTTCGACCTTCCTGACTTTACCCAAACCAGACTACACACCAATCTATGACAAACCTTCCATATCTCCCCCGGCCTGGGCACATTTGGAAAGACACCTCCTCAGAGAAGCCTCTGGGGGTGATGGGTGCTTTGTACATTTGTCCTGTCTTCTTTCCCCATGAAAGTCCATACCTTCTGAATGTTCCTGAGCTCCTTCCTGCTTTCATTATTACAGAAGGGTTGCCCCATAATCCAGGGTCACTGATCTGCTCAGTGGATCATGGGAAGTTTCTATAAACAACTGATGTCAACCCTAGCATCTGTGCCTGGACCTGAGGGGCCTGTGAAACCAGGATTTCTGACTCCCCCCAGCTCCTACTTCCTAGCTGACAGGTCACCTCCTGAATATTTTCTCTGCATCCTGAATGGACTCTGAACCCACTCCCCCAGTGTGTGTATGGGGGATGGGGGTAAGGGGCAGGGAGTGGCCAGGATATGGGTAGTAGGAAGGTCTAGAAGGTCAGTTGGGGACTGTCCCTGGAAGCAGGGCTGGGTGTGGGCAGGGGCTCAGTGCAGAAGTCTGGGTGAGTATGCCTGAAGCTTTTGGGGATACTGAACAATGAACAGGGTGCTGAGGTCTTCATAAATCAGGGAAAATGTTGGTGTCTGCAGTGCTTCTCTGATACAGAGGACAGAAATTGATCTGGCACTAGAGGTGGCTGATACATGAGCCTCATCTGGCAGGAGCTGCCATGTAGTTGCTGGGAGTCATCTCCATCCTCAGATAACCCCCCAAATTAGTATAAAGGGGTTTCTACAGTAGTCCCAGAGTCTGGTCCGAGCCTTACAGTGTGGACACATGTGAGGGCTGAGAACGAAAGCTAAGTAGTGAATGGTCACAGAGAGCACAGTGTTCTCTTGGGCAACCCAGCACCCCAGGATCTGGGGGTGACATCTTGCTCGGCTTAGAGATACATTTCCCACAGCATGGCTCTAGATGCTGATATCCACTGGCTGTGCTGGGCAGGGCAAAGCAGTTGTTCCCAGTCTCCAACACAGAACTGTGCATGGGGGCACCATTTTTGTTTCTCACATGCGAGAACCCAGGGCCTTGCTTGGGTTTTACGATGTTCCTGGTGTGACCCTGGTGAGTCCCTCCACTCTGAGCTCCAACTCTGTCTGTAGGGATCAACCTGCATAGTCAGAAGACTGAGACAAGGAGCCATGCATGCCTGTGTCCTAGCAAAGGAAACGAGGCCCACATGCAAACCCCTTCCACGTCCACGTGGGAACCCAGCTTGTTGCCCCCAGGCTTGGAAGCCAAGCCAAAGCCTAGGGTCAGCTCTGTGGCCTAGAATCTGTTGTGGCCAGCAGAGGAGGCTCCAGGTTGTCAGAGGCTGCAGGGTCTGTTTCTACCTTCGTGGAAAGGTGTGGGTTGGGGGTGGGGCTCCCCTTGAGTTCCAGAGGCCCATCTTCATCTCTGAGCAAGCCCCAAGTCCAGGGGAAGCTGTGAGTACTCACACCTGCAGCAACTCACAACCACCCAGCAAGATCGCGTGACAGCCCTATGAAAAAAATCAAGGGTGAGAGGCTGGAAAATAAATGTCACAGCTAGTAGTCAAACCCTACTCTCTTTGTAAATTTCCTTTCTTGGTTTATTTCTTAATAAGTGCTCATGACCGTGATCAATGTATCCCAGGTGCTCACTGAGTGTTGTAGTGCCTGAGCTGGCCTCCTCCCTGGATGAGGTCAGTCAGTCCTCTGGGCCCCTGCATTTATTTTGCAGAGCAGGGAATCTGGGCTCAGGAGATTAAATGACTTGTCCAAGTTCATGTAGCCTGTGTACATGGGGACAACTGGACCTGCTGCCCGGTGCCGAAACTCTCCCATGACCTCATGCCTAAGCCCCCCCACCTTGGGGCAGTGTCCCCTGGCAAGTGGAGGCACCTGTGGGAGGGCTGCTCCTCTGCAACATGGGGCAAGAGTAGTCCAGTGTTGACCTAGTGTCCCCTGAGGTGATATGGGGTGGACAGCTCCACCTGTCCATGTTCCACTCTGTTCCCCTTTCCTGAACTGGGGACGTGGCCCTGCTTCCACTCATGTCCTAGAAGCTTCTAGTAGTTTCCTCTGCCTGACCCAGGGCTCCCCACTTCTGGTCTTAGGCTGGATGATGTCAGTTAGTCCTCTGGGCCCCTGCAAGGGGGTGATTCATCCACACTTATTTTGCAAAGAAGGACATCTGTGCTCAGGAGATTAAATGACTTGTCCAAGTTCATGCAGCCTGTGTACGTGGGGACACAGCCTCACAGTCCCTCTCACTGTGGCCTATGGCTTGTAGAATCCCCAAGGGTGCGATGTTGCAGTTCTAGGTTCCTTCACCTGAAGGGTTCATTCCCACTTCCAGACCCACTTGTGTCACTCCTGTCATCTCCTGTCACTTCTCAACATGTTTTGGTTTCACAAAGCAGGAGGAAGAGCTGGGCCTTTACGACTTGAGTGGGAAGGGAAGTAGGTAGTACTTCACAGAATGTGAGGTTAAGTATAGGGCCAACCTCCTCTTCTTTCTAATCATTAATCATGGAGGCCTATTTAAAAGAACACAGCCTCCCAGCCAGCCATGCGTTGGTCCAAGCTCAGCCTCCCCACACACTGCTGTTTGAGTCTCACCTGCTCTCACCCTCCCTTTCCTACACAACAGACCTTATGTTCAGCATTTCCAAGATGGGAGCATAGCAGGCCTCTGGTGCTCTCCTCACCCATCTTGTACCCCACCAGGTTCTGTGGGACTGCTGCAGGCCCCTGAGAGGCCCCCAGAAGGTTGCAGAGTGATCTATTAGCCACAGGCCTACAGCTCCCCAGTGCCTGGGGGCGCAGCCAGCACCCAGTGGGAGGGGTCCAACCCCGGGACTGGGGCTGCTTGGCTTCTGTGAGGGATCCCATGAAGCCCTGGGGAGACCATCAGACCATGGCCCAGTCAGGAACTGGGATCCTTGGGAAGCTCATCCCTAAACCTAAGTGCCTGTCAGCCTAGCTAAGCCTGGGGTGCTCATCAACCACATTCAATGTGCGTCTGTGCTTTAAAGCTAAAAATCTTCACCATCTTGGGCCCTGTGGAGGCCTGCTGGGAACAGGACTTCTAAAGCATGGCTGGAAGGCTGTGGTCCAAGGGCATTTTTGCTGACTACAAGAGGGGTCTCCGGAACCAGAGAGAGTGTACAGCTCTTCTTAAAATTGAAGGTGTTTATGCTCGAGATGAAACAGAGTTCTAGGTAGGCAAGAGATGTGCTTATGTGTACAAAGTAAAGAACGATGCAGTAACTCCTGGTGGCAAAACGAATAAAACTAGACTAATCTGGGGGAAAGTAACATGTGCCCATGGAAACAGTGGCATGGTTTGAGCAAAATTCTGAAGCAACCTTCCAGCTAAGGCCATAGGACTAAGAATCTGTGTGATGCTGGACCCCTCAAGGATTTAAATTTATTGATAAGTCAATAAAAGTATATTTGTTCTTGTATTTTGGTAAATGTTTAAAAAAACAAACAAAAACTAAAATCTATCTTTATCCTTTGACTCTTATCCTGGGCCATCTTTTAAAAACCTGCCAATCAAGTCCTTGAGTTAGGGGGCACCCAGCCCTAACAACACATTATCTGAGGCCTTTGTCCTCTCTGGACATCCCCAAGCTGTTATAGATACTGGAGCCGAGGAGTGTGCCACCCTGTGGAGCCTCCCACTGGAGGAGCTTACCCTGCCTTCCAGATCTGGGGCTCTTGGAAAGCCCTTACTGGCACTGACTTGGAATTGATTTCCCTGACTTCATCCCTGTGGGTCCTGGCTGGGGTCTCTCAGAATACCAACCAGATGCCCCCCTTGGTTCCTGATGGCCCCCAGAGGTATGCAAGTAACACTGTTTCTCAGTGGTTCCTCAAGGGGGTTGGGCTTGGAACCCTCTCTTTACCCCTCCTTCTGGGACACTCTGGATAAGTACCAGCTTGCCACTGAAGTCTCAGGTTCATCTCTCCCTCCATCATCTCCATCCACCCATCCACTCATCCACCTATCCATCTATCCATCCATCCTTCCCTCCTAGTCATACAAGAGTGTTTTTTCCTCTATTTGCTAACCAGTAATGACAGAGGTGAACCCCATTGTGGGGTAATAGCTGAGAGACTGTGGGAAGGCCCTGGTTGTTACTCATTGACATCACCCCAAGATCTGCAACAAGAATAGTTAACTTTTTACAGAATGACTTTTGAACGTGATAGAGTGCCCGCAGCCTCCTCTTTTCAGATCATCTTTAATTTTTCTTTGTTCGGTTTTCCAAACACCATCTCCGAGCAAATGTTAGAGCTTTTCTAGTCTATTTTAGCTCTGACTCATTCCCATTATTCAGCCTAATATCAAAATTTCAATCTCTTGTTCTACTTAAGGTATCTAGTCTCCCAAGTTCTCATTGGGGTCTGTCATGGGGAAAGAGAATAGGTCTGTTTCCTCGCATGCCTTGTTCTACACTCACTACTCCTGGTTCCTCCATGGGTCTCAGGAGGAGTGACTGGAGAGGCGTGGATGGTCTTATGACCCTGAGGACAGTGCAGCAGGTAGAGATGTCTTGGGTCAGTTCTTTCTCTCCTGGGCCCCCTGGCAGGTTCTGTAGTGACCTCCCCACTCTGGTCTTGCAGCTCTCTACTTCTGACCCCTCGTAGCTACACCCAGCAATCCACACCACACAACTTTGGGGGCTTTTCCCTCCCCATTAGGCAATCCTTGTGGACACAACTCTTTCCAACTTCCTCCCCTCCTCCACTTGGTTCCCAAGGAGATTTCAGAGTCAATTCCTAGACATGCCACTATGCCCGCCTCTCCCAGACCCCCAAACAACTGCAGCCTTCCTCCTGTCTTCAAACTGCTCTTGGTTAGATGAAGCTAGTGGTCATCAAGGCTTTCAAAAGCCAGCAGACACACAGGAAACTCCTTGCTGGGATGGCATTTGAAGGCCACATCCTTTCCCTGTGCCTGAATTATAGTCAGGAAGGCCCAGCGAGGGGCAATCAAGTTTACCAAGACATTCCAGCTTACTCCTGGCTCATGCCAACTGGGTCTTCCTCTCCAAGGTTAGCTTTCCTCTGAAGTACTTTACAATCTGAAATTCCATATAAGGGAGCATTTGGGGAAAACTCTGCTGTCTTTAATGAAACCTTTGGTAATGGAGATGGAGAGATAAGTCATTTCTCCCAGTCTACCTAATCTGGGGGAGGTTCTGTCTAGTAAAGCCGTGGCAGGCACTCAGAAATGGGGGGTGGAGGGGGGAATGGGTCAGGTCTGGGCAGCCAGTGCTCACTGAAAAGTCACTGAGCTCAGGGCTTTGCAAAGAGGTGTGGGGATGGGAGGTTCGGAAGCAAGTTCTTGGACTTAGTGTGTCCCAAGCATCCTGCGCAGGCTAGGTGATCTGTAGGGGTTTGTCACCAATGGCTCTGTACCCCAGCTCTGGACCAGCTCTGATCTTGGGTTCACTCTGCTCACTGCACACATTGTCCCCTGCAGACCACGTTCAGGGCAGGAACTGTTTCAGAGAGGGGAGCAGAGACTGATAACAGCCAGGGTCACAGGGTAAGGGTGAAGGGCTAACCCATTTGCTGAACTCTGTCCAGTCTCTCAGACTAGGCCTGAGGGCCATGCCCAAGGGGTGGCTATCATGCTCAGGGAAGAGATTGGCTTCCATGTTCACCTCCTCAGTGAAGAATGTGGGTCCCAAGAAGGGAAGTGGCTGGCTAGGGACCCTAGTCTGTATGGTCAAGCCCTGAAACCACCAAGAGTAACGCGGCAGGAAAAGTAGGAAGTCACAGTGGGTACAGACCACTTCTCTACCTGCCCAGAGGGCATGGTAGGGCCGGGTAGCCACAGCCTTGACAAAGGTTCACAGCAGACCCATCGAGAAAAGGAAGCAGTGAGCTGTTTCTGAGCAGACCTGGACACCACTCAGCCAGAGGCTGAGGCGGGAATAGTGGAATAACATTTCCTGCCCAGAGCTTTCACGAAGCTAGACTGCAGCCCGCCTGGCTCCTCCTCAGAGAAGGGGAGGCCCAGAGTTGCCCCCCGCATGCATGGCAAGGACTGGGGTCTTGTATCTGGTATGATGGGCCTCCCAAAGGAAAGGACTGCACCTGCTCCCGTAGGTGCCACGTGACGGGAGTGGCCTCTGGGTGCTGGCTTCCAACCCAGCCTCTCTCGTGTAGCTCCTTTTGATCCAGCCTGGTGTAGACCTGGTCTCTGGGAGCTCAAGGTCACTGAACAATAGCCCCAAATACTGATTTGAGGTGGACAGTATTTGAATAACCATTCTCAAAATTTATATCTTACAATGACTTTTTAATATTTCAAAATGAAAGCCAGTTGTCGCGAGCCCGCTGCGATGTGATCAAAAGGTCCCAAGGGGAAGGGGAAGGATTGACACTTGAGTTGAAACTCGGACAGAAGGGCTCACAGCCTCTCTCTGGACTGTGGCCTCGAGTTTATTTAGAGCCAAACTTTTATAGAAAACATGTAACAAGCAGTAACAAAAGAGATTAGATCCAAGGTCACATGGTTACAGGCATATTTTTACCAGAGACCTACTTAAGCAAGTTTAGTCTAAGACTGCTCAAGTTTGGCCAAAGTATGACCTGAAGGAGGTATCTTTGGAAAGATTACTTTGTAGACAGTCAAGGTCTCTCTCCTTTTCCCTCTGCACCATTTAGGTAAACATTCAGCAGCTTATCAGAGCAGGCCAAAAACAGAGTAATGAGAACGTAGCCTTCCATAGCCAGTGGTGGGGCAGACTGGTCTAGGTATGTGTCTTTGAGGCCAGGCTGACCTGGGTTCATCGTTCAGGCTCTAACTTTCACCAGTTGACAGACCTGGGGCAATCCCATCCCCTCTTTGGCCCTTCTTGTCTCCATCCTTAGCTCCCTGGGACATGTGCTGTTTTTGGTAAGGTGGTACAGTATTCTTGGTACCATGTGTGGTCAGCGGACAACTATAGATGGCCATTTCAAAAGGACCAGGCTACGGGCAGCTTTCAGGTGACCAGGCTGTGGGTCGACAGAGAAGGTGAGAGGCCCTGCCCTCTGGTAGCTGCCACCTTCTAGAAATGTCAGCCTATACACAAGGGACCTGCCTAGCAGAGTGGAGCTGGGTGAATGTGGAGAGGGGGTGCCATGGAAGGCCTGACTGATGGAATGACTGACTATCTGGTTCAATCATTTCCTCAAGAGCAACTAAGTCCGACTGACCTGGCTCTGATGATGAATCAGAACCCAGCTTCTTGAGAAGGGATCTGGAAGGGGGGTGAAGCAGGAGGATGTGGACTAGGGGAAGGGGCGTAGCCCTGGGCAGGCAGCATGAGCATAGTCCCCTGGGGAGAGCTACTTCTCTGGAACAGTCTAGTCACTGCATCAGAGGCTCACTCAGTCACAGCTCCCACTGAATGTGGTGCTGGACACAATTCCTGCGGCACTCTGGGGACTTGGGCTCCTGGGAGCTGCCTGCAGGACCTCTCACTGCCTTCCACCTCCTTCAGAATGGCCAGCGTAAGTTTGGTTTTGCTTCTTTCCATGTTGGGGTCTCAAAAAGGATACAGAGCTCCCTGGAGAGTCAGGCTGGTGCGGGCTGCCTGGAAACACAGACTGGGTCGTTCTGCAGAAGTGCCATCTTTGGGCTCAGCTCTCCGCCATCTTCCCCAGAGGCCACACAGAGTAATAACTAGATCAGCTCCATGGCCAATCCAGATTCCTGCCCCACTTCTGCCTGTGTTATCTTCTCAGGGCCTTGGTTTTCCCAAACACCAACAGATACTGGGTAAGAAGCTCCCCAGTTCCACAGGTGGCCTGTGGAATGTGGCTCAGAATGCTGGTGTCTAGCTCAATGGGGGAGGGAGAGGGCCAAGGCTGAAGATTCCTTTTCCTTCCAGCTAGTACAAACTTCTGTCCTGGGGATCTGGAGGGAGGGTGGAGGCCAAGGGATCCTGGTTAGTTGGTGGCCAGTGGTTGCCCATAAACACCAGAGACATGGAAGTCTGGCCTGGCCCTGACATTGGAGTTGATGTCTGCTTCAGGAAAGGCCTCAGGTGGTGGGGGCCAACCTTCTGTCTTGGGTAACCAACCTTCATATCTGCGAGTCACCCCTTGGACAGCTGAGTCTGGGCCTTGAGAAAGGAGCAGCAGCAGCTTTTGACTCTAGGATTGGTAGGATTTGCCTCCCCCAAGAGTATGGCTTTGGAGACCTCCCTCAGATGCTCTAGGGGTTTGTGGGGATGGAAGAGAAAACAGACTAGGTGCCAAGTCCCAGGAACTGCCTGATCTACAGTCACCTGGCCAGCACACCGTGGGACTTGGGGGTCCTTCTTGGGAAGGATGCAGAAGGCAGCTCACATAAAGACACAGGCACCCCTCCCTATTCTTAATATAGTGTTACCTCCTCCAGGATCCGTCTCCCTCCCCTGGCAGTCAGGGGTTTGTGTGTGTGTGTGTGTGTGTGTGTGTGCCCCAAAGTGTATTGCAGGGCCCATGAGAGCTGGGAGGGGATGACTTGGCCCCCAGATATCCCTAGACCTAGGGATGTCCCCCAAGAGACCTGTCCCCACACATTCTAGTGCTACCTCCTTCCTTCAACTTCCCATTCAGGCAACTCAGAGCCCACTCCAGAGTGAGAAAGGAGAACCACATCAATCAGGACAAGATGAGCAAGGGTCAAGTGACAGGCTGTGTCCTGGAGAATTCCCCAGATGCTTCTTCCCCTAGTTAAAAGATAGACATAAGGCGTGTTAGGTGTGTTCGTTGCCCTAAACATAGTAGGTGTGTCCTAGGTGTGCTAGGTGTGTCCGAAGTGGTCCACTTCACCAGGCGGGCACAGGAGGGTTTCCTGGGGCCCCAGAGCCCAGAGTAGCTATGGGCACAGTTCCTGATTGAGAAATGACAGCTGTATTTATCACCTTGGGACTATCGCCTGTGTGGTGTAGGAGGGATGAGCATGAACCCGAGCTAAATGCAGTTAGACTGAGCCACCTGGACACACCTCAGCTCAATGTCTTACTTTTTCACTTGAACCCCCTGCAACCATGGGGAGGTGACAGGAGTGCAAAGTGCTGGTCTACCATAGGCTATCATCACTGCCTTGGTGGCTGTGCCCAGGGCTATGTTGGGTGAGGTTGACACGTCTGCCCTGTGAGATTGGACACCAGCTGGGGGTCCCTCATGCAGCTGCTGTGCAGATGAGGGGACTTCTATGGGCCCATGAAGCCAGGTCTTGGATCCCAAGAGCCTGCCTTTGAATGGGGGTGATGGAAGCAAGTGGGGGGTTCTTGGCAGACCTGGCCCCCCACCTGCGTGGCCCAGAGTGGCCTTATACAGCCTTCTGTCCTATGTCGTAGTGTCGGGACTTCACCGCCCACACGGGCTACGAGGTGCTGCTGCAGCGGCTGCTGGATGGCAGGAAGATGTGCAAGGACGTGGAGGAGCTGCTGCGGCAGAGGTGAGCACAACATGTGGGTGAGGTGTAGACAGGAGCCCACCTTCACCTGGCTGCTCAGAGGTGGCGGAGGGCCCCAGGCAGCCAAGCTGACGACCTCTGCTCTGAAGGTCAGGTGTGACCCTCCGGTGCTCCCACAGACCTGGGCCTCCCCCACACGGCAAGTGTTCTATGGCCTGTATTTGGTCAATGCTGATTTAGAGGTGGGGGAATTCCTGACCTCAAGGAGGAGCCTGCGGGGCTGGCCTCCTCCGCGGTTGCAGAGGGGACCCTCGGGTTCTGGCCAGGGGAGAGGGACAGAGGTGAAGGGAATCAACAACCGCACGGTGTCCTTGCAGGGCCCAGGCAGAAGAACGCTATGGGAAGGAGCTGGTACAGATAGCCCGGAAGGCAGGTGGCCAGACCGAGATCAAGTAAGTGGTCCAGCCGGGACTCCCTCTCCAGTTTTGTGGGCATTTCCAGGCCTTGGACAGGGCTTAAGGCTTCCTGGCATGGTGTGGGCTGGGGAAGGCCAAGAGGGCCTGGGTGACTCCTGGGGATTCCCGGTGAACTCAGGTTCCATGTATGGAGAAAAGCTTGTGGTCTCAGTGCCAGCCAGGCCCTGGGCAGGGTCTCAGATCATCTGTCCTCAGGTGCATGAAGCACAGTCATACCACTTGGGTGGCCTCCACCCAGACTAAGAGTCCTGAGTGGGAGGTACAGACTTGTTCCCCACCTGGGCTTCAAAGAGGAAGGTGTGGCCAGAGATAGGGCCACCAGGAAGGGTTCCGGGGCCAGCTCCTTATCTGAGCTTTGTGACCTGGAGCTGGTCACTGATGCTCTCTGTGCCTCCATCCCCTTATTGGTGGCCCCCTGCTTGGGTCCAGGATAAGAAAACAGCCTTCTCAACCATTTAAGCACATCCTGGACTCTACTTTTCTGGTTCAGGGGAGCTTCTGGGGGGAAGGTGATGATTTGAAAGTGGCTGAAGGAGAATTCATTGACCATGGAGTGGAGGGAGTACCCTGGGACTGTGTGGACTCCCTACGGGTGAAGACCAACCAAGGCTGAGGGGGTGAAGGTTCTGGAAGGGCCCTGATGAGTCTTCTACCCTGGTACCCCGAGGTCTGCCCCGAGCCCTCAGCGGCCAGAGCAGCCCTGACCCTTGCCTCTGCTCCCCGAAAGGCCAAGCCTGTGAGGGTCTGGCCTGCCTGGCAGAATGGCCCTGAGGCTGTTATCAGGTCTGCTCACTGGAGTGCCCTGAAGCTAACAGCCTCCAGGCCATCTACAGGTGCAGGGAACCTGGAGCCAGAGAGAACACACAAGGGCCAAGAGGTTTATAAGTTGTATCAGCTAGGGGAGATGGCAGCTCTATAGTCAGGGGATCCAGGTGCGAGACCAGAGAGTGAGCAGGCACAAGAAGCCAGGAGAGTTAGTCACTACAGGCCTCTGGGAGCTGTGTGGCTGTGGGCAAATCACTTTACCTCTCTGAGTTTGGTTCTCATGCCCCTCCTGTGGGCTCTTGTGCAGGAACATAGCCCACAGCTTCCACAAGGGTGGGGTTGAGGCAGATTGCGGGCTGGGCTCCGGAGGGCTCAGGACATGGTAAAACAACCAATGGAAGTCTATTCACACCCTTCTTGGCTTTCCCTGGGTGAGATGCTGTGTGGGGTTGAGAGATCTGGCTGTTCCTGCTTGCCTTCTGCCTCCTGGTCACTTCCCTGGCCAGCTAGGAAAGAAGACCTTGTTTAGGAAGAGAGGCGACATCCTTGGGGAGGGGGTGTTGGAGAAGATGCCCCAGGAGGGCTGAGATGAATCCCAGATTAGGGGCACACTCCAAGACTGTGGGCCACAGCTTAGTGGAAACAGGGAAGGAAGAGCCATTGATAAATAGACTAGAATGGCCTGGGGCCAGGTGGGTGGTGGGAAGGCCGGGAAGAAGATTGCATCTTACCCTGTACTTGAGGGCTCTGAAGTGGCCAGGGAGGGTCTGGCTGCCCTGATTCCTGGCAGCCAAGACTGGGAGGCTGGGGTGGGGGGTGAGACCCCCTTGCCCTTATTTACAATGTGACCCTGTAATGGTCACTTCCTCTCTGTCTCTGAGTACCGAGTCCCTGCTGTGAAAGGGGACAGCCACCCCAGGAATTGCTTGAACAGTCACAATGTCCAGCCAACCAACCTACAGAGGCGCTCGGTAAACATTAGGGCTTCTTACAGTCTCACAAATCCTTCAGTGAGCCAGATAGATTGAAGTCACCCTGCTAAGCTGGGACTGAGAAGCCTGCCTGGGCAATGTAGACTGCTTTGTGTGTATGCGTGCGTGCGTGCATGTGTGTGTGTGTGTGTGTGTGTGTGTGTGGTGCTGGGGGGGAATCAGCCCCTCTCCCAGCCCAGAGAGCTGGCGCTGGGAGTCCCTTGAGGGGTTGCCTTTCTTCAGAGGGTGCCAATAGTGGGGGCCCAAGCAGGGACAGAAGGCAGACTGGGGCCAGCCCCTCTGTGCTCCACAGTCCTTCAAGGAGCCCAGGCAGGAATTTCAGCAAATAGTTGGACAAGTCAGCTACAAAAGAGGCAGGAAAAAAAAAACACCAGAGACCATAGCCCAGCCACAGGTGGGGAGCGAGGCATGGAAGCCAGCACTTTCTGAGCTCCCCCATCTGGCTCCAGAGGCCAGAGGGGCACAGCTGAGCAGGATGAGCAGAGAGGCACCTCCTAGGAAAGGGTTCAGAATGACAGGGGAGGGCCTAAACCCTCCCAGCTCACCTGCTTCATGGGCCCTGCAGCTCAGCTGATTGCATACAGCAGGTGCTGAATATGGGTTGCATTGCTTCACGTGTGGAGGTTAGAGAGACCATTCAGTCATTTCTGTCTTTCACTGTGACCCAAGCATCCATTATCCACCCATTTATAAACTTGCATGGACCACCCAAGCTAAGTCAGGGGATTCAGAATTTTTAAATGAAATGAAATAAAGGTCTCCACTATCCTGAAGCCCCACTTCATTGCCCAGCCCAGTCCTCTGCATCAGCATCAGGGCCTTTCATGCCCCTGGGTTTTCCTCCGGGAAACCCTCCCACACACTGGACCTACCCTGTCCGACAGGGCCTCCACTCAGATCAGGTCACCCTGTCCCCATACCGATCTAAGGGGCTCCTTCTGGAAGAGTGAGTGTACCATGACAACCTGGGTCACTTCCTCATCCTAGAAACTTGGCAGGGAGGAAGGGCAGGGAGGAAGTAGGGAGAGCTGGGTTGACACTGGGAAAATGGATTCAGTGTGGGGGCTGGTAGGTCATCCTTGAGCAACCATGTGCTTGGCTTCCTCCTAGCCAAATGCCCCACGTCCTGTGCATGCTCATTCTCAGCTCGCTGGAGGGGTGGGAAGAGGGCTGAGACATACGCAGTGAGGGGAAGCAACAGGAAGAACAAAAGCCAGGGGTTAAGTGACCCCAGATACAGCCCAGAGCCTCTGCTGTCTAAAGACCTCCCACTTCTGCATCCCCCGCCCACAGACTAGCTAGAAACCTTACTTGGGCCTGGGGACTCAGCTACATGCATTATAGGGAAGTTACTCACACACCAGATGATTTTTGGCACTTACCCTTACACAGCAGCTCAGCAAATATTTGCTGAATAGTGAAATGAAGGGTGCACAAAAGAGACCAGGTTCTGGGGGCGGGGGTATGCTTCTCCCCCACCATAGGGGTCTCAGCCTTGAGTTCATTCTGATCCTATCTGCGCAGAGTGCTTCAGATCCCACAGGCACAGGGCTGTCTCCTGAGACCTGCCTCCACACCTGACAGCCACCAGCCCTGCGGTCACCTGTGCTGCTGGGCACCTGGTTGCTGACTGGAAGGTCCCACGTCCCCTCCTCAGGCCCAGTGGATTTGCTTGTGCTGCTCACAGAACTCAAAAAAACCCACTAGGTCACAGTTTATTGCAAAGGACATTACTCAGGAAGAGATGCAAAGGACCGGATGTGGGGACAGGATATGGAGCGCTTCTGCCCTCTCCACCCAACATCTTCCTAAATCTCTGTGTTTTCTGAAGCTTGCACCCTTGGGTTTTTAGAAAGGCTCCATTCCACAGGAACCATAGATAACTGGCCATGGGTAGCTGACCTCCATCTGCAGCCCCCTCTCCTCCCAGAGCATCAGAGGCAGGACTGAAGGTTCCACCCACTATTTCAGGGTGATTTCCATGACCACCAATCCCAAACACCGGTATTTTCCAAAGGTCAGCTCCTTAACAGCAAAAGTCACCTTGCCACTCACAACACTTAGGAAATTGCAGGGACTTCGGAAGCTATGAGCCAGGAAATGTGGGTGGAGACCAAATATGTGTATCTATATTTTTTTCTGGTATATCGCAATAGAGCAGATCTGGCCCCCAAATTTCAGGGATGCCCACAGGCTCTTTCAGGGATGCCCACAGGCTCTTTCAATGCAATTAAAGGCAGCGTTGAGTGGGTGCAGCCTGCCTTGCACAAGTTTCCTACCCAGTCCCTCCTCCAGCCTGAGGTCTCCTTCTTCCTCCAGCCCAGTCTCACCATCTTTTGAGGTCTGGCTGAAATACACCCCCAAGAACACTGTCACCTCCTCCTCCTCTTGCTCATCCTGCCCCAGGTAGGATGCTGGGTGCCAACTGCTCATGGAAGCTACACAAACTAAGGGTTCCGGAAACAAAGGGGATGGGTAGGCTGGGGGAACTTCTGTTGAGCCTCAGCGTGGTTGCCTCAAGCAAGGAAATGCTGCGGTTTTCCTGTTAGAAGAAAGCCTTTTTTCATGGTGTCTGTTCTGAGCACAGAGGAGGAAGATCTTGTTGAGGATGTTGGAGGGAGAGAGGCAGCTTCTAGCTGTCAGGCATCCTCTGACATCAACTCACTTGGGGTCCAGCCTTTGTACCAGGAGGGCCTGCTCATGTTAGGGAGGCCGGGCGGGGAGTGGGGGAACAGGCCCTGTGGTGGGGAGAAGGTGTTGTTACTGAGCATCCAGACTCAGTCTGAGCACAGAATTTCAGGTTGCACGACTGGAGAGACAAGTGCAAAAGGGCAGTGGGAGGAGTCACACGCGGTGACATTTCAGAGAGTGGAAGCCTGCCTGGGGTCCCCACACTTGACAAGCAATGAGGGCAAGATGTGCTTTCCAAGCTGGCCTCAGTGGCGTGCACCTTTAATCCCAGCCTAGGACGGGAGGTTGAGATTGGGAATCGCTTGGGTCTGTGGGTTCGAGATCCGCCCGGGGCAACATAGTGAGAATAGTCTCAAAAAATAGTTGGGGGTGGTGGCAAGCACCTGTAATCCCAGCTACCTGAGAGGCTGAGTCTGGGGATCGCTTGAGTCTGGGATACCCTGGGCAACGTGAGCCTGCTGTTTCCCCAGCAAAAATAGCGAGACATAGTCTCAAAAAAAAAAAAAAAATGCTTTCTGAATGGCAAGGGGCTAGGACTCCACTTTGGTAGGAAAGCTGGGAGAAACCATCTTCTCTGTATTCCTCATTGAGCCAGAGAGAATAAGGAGACTGAGGTAGGAGTTAGTGGGGAAGAAGGACTGAGCCATCTGACAAGGAGCCGTTCCCCCAGAAAAGAGCCCTGCATCAATCACCCCTCTTCTTCCTCTGGAGGGCTGGTTGGACCAGGTCTCACCAACTCCGCCTCCGCCTCTCCTCCCAGCCTCTGCCTTTCTGCCTCTATTTCCTCCGCTGTAAAATGGGGCAATCACTGTCTGCTCCCAGGCAGAGTCGTGGGGAGGGGCAGCTGTTCTCACATCTGAATGTGTTAGCAGCTGTGGGAGTCTGGTTACAACACCCTGGGCCCCACCCCTAGTCAGGCTTCTGGAGGGCTGCGGTGAGCCTGTGAACCCGTTTCTTAACGAGTTCCTGAGGCTGCTGCCGCTGCCTCAACCTTACCTTGAAAATTCCTCATTTAGAACAGGGCCCTGGTATTGACTGGCCCACCACAGTTCTCCCTCAGGCGCCCATACCTGGGGGCCTGCCAGGCTGCTGCTGCTCTTGCCAGGCTGTATCCCTAGCGGTCCCATGGGAGACCGCCCCGTGCGAAGCTGGCGGTCGGGGTGGGGGCAAAACCTGCCTCTAGTGTTCCGCAGGGTGTCAGGCCAGACGCGCTGCAATCCCTGGCCACCAGGGGGCAGGCGTCTGCAGGGTGCACAGGGTGAGAAGGGAGCAGAGAGGTGGCCGCTGGGAAGTCTGACTCCAGCCACAGGTGTCCTGGGGAGGAGGGGGCCACAGTGGATCTGCCTCCGTGGCAGGCAAAGAACTGCACTCTGAGAGTGGGGGGGAGAGCACTCTTTCCCGGCTGGTCCTGTTTCTGATGCAAGGACCCTGGGCCTCGTAGGTCCCCTTTACCTCTCAGCTGACAAGGAGCCGTTCCCCCAGAAAAGAGCCCTGCATCAATCACCCCTCTCAGCCATCAGGACTGAGTCCTGGATGGGGCCCCCCACATGTGCTCAGATCTTGTCTTATATTCCAAGAATGACGTGGGGGTGTACTTCCACGCCAAAGGTATTTGTTGTTCGTCCAAAATTTGAATCTAACCTCTATTATTCTTAGCTTCCTCTGGCAACCCTACCTCAGGTGCCGCCCCAAGCACCAGTCCGTGCCCAGTTTCAGCCCCTCCCTTCCTGGCTGTTCCTGGTCACTGCCCTGGAGTGGACAGAGCTTTCTCTGCTCCAGACTAGCCCCCCTGGTGTCGCTGATCCCATCCCCTGCAGAGTTCTCCAGCATCTGAGCTCAGTGATCCGAAGTGGCCGCCCACCCTCCCTCCTGGTACCCTCTCTAGGATCATCACCCTCATGAGTTGCCCCAGCCAGGGGCCAGGGAGGTTGGGAGCCTCTCACTGTCTTCATCCCATCTGTTCTGTCCCCGGGTCCCAAATCTGTGTTTTCCTGCATCCCCTGCTGATCGCCCTTCTGATGTAGCTTCCTTCAACATGTCCTCAGGCCACTGACTTGGTCTGCCTACTGCCCATTCTAGCTTCAACTCATCCTAAAGAGGGCAGACCTTTAAGAGGACAGGTCCCTTTGTTTAAGAACAGAGCCAGACAGAGCAGGGGGTTGACTGCTTTGAGAGAGAGCTTTGCCTGCCTGCAGTTCCAGCATGGGGGCCAATTGGGTGGTTACTGTCTGACTCTAGGGCTCCTTGGTTCCAGATCAGTAGGTGTGAGTAACTGAGGCCCTCCAACAAAATGAAAGCCCTGGCCAGGCATGGTGGTGCGTGCCTGTAAACGCCAGGTTATGGAGCGTGGCTGGGACTGGGGATCGCAGTTCGAGACCCACCTGGGGCAACATAGCAAGACCTAGTTCCCCAAAAATAGCTGGGCGTGGTGGTGCGTGCCTGTAATCCCAGCTACCTGGGAAGATGAGGCTGGGGTTTGCTTGAGTTCACGGTACCCTGAGCAACGAGAACCTGAGGTTCCACGGGCAAAAATAGCGAGACCTAGTCTTAAAAAACAAAACAAAACAAAAGCCCCCACAGCCAGCCAGGACTTGCTGTGCACTGTGTTCGTGCCTGCTCACCCCGTTGTCTCTGTTTTGCAGCTCCTTGAGGGCCTCCTTTGACTCTCTGAAGCAACGTAAGTCTCAACTGCTCCCCACCCCAGGCTGCATGGTGATAGCACTCCCCTGGGGACACCCATGTCCCCCATAGACAGGTAGTGTTTTCTGATTGGGAATGGGGAGCTCAGATACTAGACTGGCAGAGGATTTGGGGCAAGGACTAGCTGGTCCAGGTCGGGGCCCATCAGGTCTGACATCAAAGACCTATGTCCTTGCTCTGCTCCCAGAAATGGAGAATGTGGGCAGCTCCCACATCCAGCTGGCTGTGACTCTGCGTGAGGAGCTGCGGAGCCTCGAGGAGTTCCGGGAGAGACAGAAGGAGCAGAGGAAGAAGGTGAGGTGGGAGCTTGGGCTGCTGCCCACCACCGAGACTTTGGAGATGTGATAGAGGGGCCCTCCAGAGGGAGCAGTATGGGCAGGGGGCTGTACCCCAGGTTGGGGAAGTAAGGGTGATTCAAGGGAGGAGAGCAAGGGCGTGGGCAGGCCTTGCAGGGGCACCAGAGCTCAGCTTGCAGGTCTGAGAGCCCCAAAGGCCTCCTGCCTGAGACTTTCACCTAGGCAGAGGGCAGGATGCTGGTCTTCTGTCATCTTCCCCACAATAGCTTAGAGGGTCAGTCACAGCACAGGGCG